>OENG01000014.1:0-197334 GCA_900239735.1 Blumeria hordei DH14
AGAAGGTTCTGTGGATAAGGTGGCCAAATTCCATGAGTAAACACTGAGCTGAATGGATATTCATCGCGGGCAATACATCAATGATCTTACAAGTAATAAAAGAGGATTGGAGCACTGTACAAGGTGTGGCCTAGGCCAGAAAAGTGCCCAAAGTGCCCAAAGTGCTAGATAATCCAAGACTGAAGTACTAAAATAAATATACACCTCTCTCTCTGGTTATTTGATTTTTTGCATCACGTTTTCATTGCGTATGCAGCTATCTAGCTATGACAACAATATCAGAGAAAATGTACAGAAAATATGACTCAATATACACGAAGGACATTCATGCCTCGGATTTCATTTGCAAGTACCACTGCGAAGTTATGACGGCTTTTTCTTCATACCAAGTCAACCCGCATCCGTAAATACCATCCCAGGGGAACGTTTCAAAAACCCTGAAATTATCCAGACATTCCTTCATCATCCACTGAATTTCCTCCGCGCGTAATGAGATCTGAAGTGTCTCGTTCCCAAGTTGAGTAGGTGGCCAGGCTACTGAATCTTTACCAGTGAGCCCTATCTCTTTCTTTGGGTATGTGGACGCAGGGGAGATTTGATATGATTGGATTTGAAATCATTTCGTATCAGACTTACGCCCTACACTCAATAGGCGTGATACGGATCTAAGCTCTCTTAGGACACACTACAACCTAAGTACATAGTTTGCTTTTCAAATCTATACGCAAAACATAAATAGAGAAATTAATTCCAAGAATATTTAGCGCCTTGTGCCTTTTCTCCTTCCTCACGACTCTTTGTCCTGAAAAACTTCTATTTCGGCAGGACTTAATCCTCCCGGTGTGGTGTTTGCCTCTTGTAATAATTAGTTACTGTTAAGGACTGGAGAAATCTTTCCAACCTTTTTTGGCCAGCATCTCCTATCCTCTCCGTGGTGGTTCGTGCGTCAAGTTTCTCTATTGCTGTAGAGCAATTCGGCATTCGGCATTCGGCAAATGCATGCCAATGACGTTTTCTCTCTTCTGCAAACACATTTGCAGTTTTCAAATTCGTGGCCAAATCTTTCATGGTATTTTATGAAATCACCATGTCCCGTCCTTGCTGCGATAAGGCGCTGATGCGCCCACCTTGGAAGTGCTAGCTCCGGCGGACGTTTTCGTTTCATCTGGGGATCCAATTCCTCGTAGCGGTTAGGTCTGTGATCTTGCCGCCGGGATGTCACAGCTTCATCATTTCTTTGCCTAACAAACCGATTGATGTCACGGTAGTAGAATGGTAGTTGGCGTGGTTTGAGATTAAGCGATAACTGAGCCTCTAAAGACCTTCGTGTAGCTAGATAGTCTCTTCCCTTCTCATCGCACAACTCATGTGTAATATTTAATTCGTTTTTCGTACCCCGCCCTGTGACAATTGAGGACTACAAAGTTGTATTTAGGTCTGTCCTCATTTCTGAGAGGGATGTTTCCGTTTCATCCGGTAGGTTCCTGAGGGCTTCCTTAGCCAATCTGTCTGCATCTTCATTCCCCATGATCCCCGCGTGGGCTGGTATCCATAGGGTCTCAACTAATCTAGCTTGTCGTGCCAGTCTTGTAAATACTTCCACTGCTTCCTGGGAAGATTTCGTTTGACCGGTTCTTAGAGCTCTCACGGCTGTGGTGTTGTCAAGCAGCACCTTGATCGGCAGTTGCCTGCTTGACGCAGGGGAGATGATGATGATGATATTTTTATCGTGACCGGGTACTACCCTAGCACCCAGAGGGCATGGCACGGGTAGTCCAGATCTTTATGACTCTTCGCTACCTACATCATTGTTTTGTAGAAACCTAGACACACAAAACTAAGACGCAACGGAGATGTCGCTGAGGATCCTGAAACCGAATTCGAGCGAGACGCCGAGCTTCAAGACGCAAACAAGATTGTCTCATTCGCATCACTTGGTCACAATCAAATCGGCTTTGGAGGTGAAATCCGAGGCATGAGTGCCCTTATTGTAAGATGAGTAATATTTTGTGTATATTTTCTCTGATATCGTGTCATAGCTAGATAGCTGCATACGCATATAAAAAATGATGCAAAAAAAAAGTGTAACAAAATATCAGTATCTGTAAACACAAATATCACTGTTGGTATGACAGGTTCAATCTCTGTGATATCACAGGTAATTAAAACGAGGTTTGCTACTGCAAAAGTGGTGACTGATTAACGTGAATGTGTATATTGATGTCTATGTATGGACGCCTCGGAAGCGTTGATAACACCTGAGTCAACTTGTGTGCCCAAAGCATGCATACAAACCTCAGGCCTACAGGAGAAAGTGCTTCGACATTCACTACCAATTTTTAAATTATGCTGCGACTATGTGTAAACTAAAGCTGTTATTGAAATGTATAACCCACTACTTAGTTCGTGGACTTATTAATAGGGGGAAGCGTATGCAATAATGAAGGATAAAAGGATGTCAATTCGACTACTCTTCTGAACACAGGTACCAGACTCCTTTTAATCCCAATAGATAGCCCATGCGGGACCTCCTATTAACAGCAGTAAACAACGCTAACACAGGGTATACGCAATCTCCATTCGCCAAACACCAGTCTGTCGGTACTACTAATTATCGAGCCTAGTAGGATCGAGAATGTGTATCCCAACATAGAAATAATAGATAGCTCAACAACCAAACCCTTCATCAATAACTGACATTAATCATCACCTGAATTATCTCTGTATTCCATAATTTCAACAGTTGTGACGATTCTAAGAAAAAGTGCTGCGAGGTGCTTGGACACTATTAAGCTTATTCATTTCAGTCACCTAAGAGGACAGCTGATTCTGTCGTCGGATAAATTAGAGCTATAACCTCGATAAATTTGAGTTGCTGCTCACGAGCTCTGTGAATGAGTTGACTGATTATTTAAAGAGTGTCTTCTTCACATTCTTAGGTACTCAAGAAGTGCAATGAAAATTAGTCTCTCAGACATCCACCGATTGCCGTCTTCACAATTCATCCCGAAAGCTGAGCTGCGAAGGCATAGATCATCACCTTCCTCTATACAGTTCTGTGCTGGCATAGAACCGCCGTCTTTTCAGACAGGTCGAAGAATACGGCTTCACTAAAAGCAATCGAGGATCAGATCATCTTCGAGATTGGAGTTCTGTGGCTTTTTTGAGAAGCTCAGAAGAAGACGTTTACTATAGAAATGATTCTATGAACTATAGTCTGGTTAGTGAATAGGACTAATGTGATGGGTGTTGGGTGGACAAACGTAAGATCGCTACTTCACAACGAATGGACAGATGCAGGTATTTATACTTAAAACCCCTGACCTTCTTGACTAGCGGCTGATGAAAGACAGTGCAAACGCTCCGAGAACGGAATCCATTTTGGCACGTGATAATCGATGAATAACACGTACCATGCTAAGTCATTCACCTCAACGCGTCCTCTATCCACTGCTCCTATACGGGAAATTGGGTGAGGCCCAGCAAGTATATGGCTCGACCAAATACACGAACGTCTAACCATTCTAGATGCTTCTGTAGACTCTCAACACCTGCTACGTAGACGTTGGGGCTCTAGGCGCATGCTTCGGACTCGTCAAAGGGCCGACTCAAAGCTGGCTTTGTTCACCATTCCTCCAACTTAGACGCGAGGAGAGCAAGACTGAACACCTGTACGTGGTGTCTTCTACGAACCTGCGAGTGAAATATTTTCCCAGAGCCAAGTTCTGTCAAATTTCGCGATACCGAAGAGGTTGGCCCACGAGGCAATAATTCAAAATTCTCCGTCATATCAAATTTTCGCTCCCAACGAGTTCGACTCCTACCCACGTCTCATCAAGTCTACAAGTACGACGTAGTACATCTTCGTTCCAATGACCGCACTTCTCATCAACTATTCTCTGGCCTCATCTAGCCGCCAAATACACGCCCACGCCTATATTTATACCCGACGGAGGAAGCAAAGCGTGGCGCACAAATCTGGGAGACAGTTCTTTCGGATGGACGTGAGAGGGATTAGGACAAGTTTACAAGGTGACACAGAGGATGGATGTAATCTCGACGGGCGTGTAATTTTGAATTTTGGCAAGGAGTTTTACGAATTGAGCTATGTGCGCGCCAAGACTTCGCTTGCGAGAGTGCTGTGGACACTATAAAAATATGCAAACGCTGGAAGGTATTGTGGTCCGCCTCCTTGTGGATCCTGAGAAGATCTACATCATCACAGGCTGATCAGATTTTGGATGTACGGCGCATAGACAAAATGCTAGTGCCATTGTGATCTCACTCGATCAGATCGCACGGGAGCTGAGGGGTAACAGAGTATTGATGTATATAGGCGCATAGATATCCTACATTTAGGAGATAGAGAATTCACGTATTAGTCTCAAGCTCTACACAAGATCCGTTGTAGTTAGGAGCCACGAGACACCACGTGACATCATCCCAATCTTACACCCACACCCCATTGTATTACTAAGTATACAACGCGCGCACGGAACCTCATCCTGGTGGTGTTCTCCGGTATGGTTTGAGTAGCCTAGGCACCTACTCCACTTGGGAAGGAGACACCGAAGACTACATTTCACGCGGAGAAAGTTCAGTGGATGATGAAAGCATGTCTGGATAACCCAGGGTTTTTGAGACGTTTCCCTGGGTGGGTGGGTACTCACGGATGAGGGTTGACTTGGGATGAATAAAAAGCCGCCATAACTTCGCAGTGGTACTTGCAAATGAAATCTGAGGCATGAGTGCTCTACTTGTAAATTGAGTCATCTATTCGGTACATTTTCTCCGATATTGTATCATACAGTCAACCCCCTGTTAAGACGATGTAATCGGGGCCGTGAAAATATCGTCATATATAGGATATCGTTTAAAAGGATATGATTACCTAATCCAGCTATCTAGGCTACTTTGTACTTTTGATGCCTCTTTTATACTCCCAATGGCCGTCTCTAATCGCTCTAATACCCTCAAATAGCTTGAATTAAGAGAATATTGACTTCCGGTGTGCATAATCAACACTTTCAGAGCTATTTTGGCCTCTTTTGCTGTCCGAAAAGGCTGTTAGTCTTGTTCTTCCTCTTATTCTTCGTTTTGATTTGCTCCCAAATATTCTCCTATCACCTCTTGTAATATCATTGCCTCGTCATGCATCAAATTCCATTCCTCTTCCTCCTCAATTGGATTAAGAACATTGTATATTGCCATTGAATCTCTTATGTCTCCTGCTCTGACTACTTCATTAAACAATTCAGAAAGTCCAGTTGGGAGTTCAGACGTAGGAAGAGCAATTGGCTTGGAAATGAGAGTAGATTTCCGAAAGCAATTATGAATCGTTGTATTTGTAACTTCGTAAGATCCAGCTAATTGCTAGTCGAATATTGACACTTGATTGTGGATATATACTCTTCAATTGCTTGTAGAACATAGCGGAGCCAGTATTGTCTGTAGAATACTTTGCAGTTCTGAATAATACCTTGCTCCAGGACCCGGAGACTGTGGACCAGCTAAATCGATGGCCGTACTCAGCGAAGAACCACTCAATGCACTGTTTTTGTGTTGGTTTTGGGACCTGGCGGTGCGCCCATCGTCGCAGAGCACGTCGTTGCTCTACAGAGATTCTATTTTTGGCGGCATTGTTAGCACCAATCTAATAAAAAAACCCTGGTTAAGACGATATTTAGAGGTTGAAGAACGATAATCGTGTTATCGGTAAATGTATGGGAACCAAGTCCGTTCCGGGAAAAATATCGTATAAACGGCAATATCGTCTTAACGAGGATCGTCTTAACAGGGATTTAACTGTAGCTAGATAGCTGCATACGCAATTAAAATCTGATGCAAAAAAAAAAAGAGTAACGCTTCCGATACCCTTGGCACTATCCTTTACGTATTATTAAATCATTTTATTGTCCTGTCTGAGTCTATAACTATGTAGGACACGCAGGTCCTCTCTGCCTACAGGCCAAGGATACCTATGCCAGTAGTATATCCCCTCCTATGCCTCCCGTACAGCTCCCCTCAAACAGTACCACCCCTCACAGGCCCTCATTCGATCATACACTAGAGGAGCCATTTTTCCTTCATTATCTCCCCTCTCCAGCCAACGAAGCGATGGCCATTTGCGGGTGTATGGCAGCCGGGAAAAATTGCAAAAACCACTGGGTGCGGAGCTCTCCTAATACCGACATTAGGACTAAATCCGAAGACATAGTGCCCCTTCTGAAGCGTTCGAAGAGGCCGGCCAGCTGGGCGCTGCAGACTTGTGGGTATCTCTGGAAATACACCCTCTGCCTTTCTAGCCTCCTTCCAACTCCTTCCCGAAAGTCGTGCTAGAATGTCAGAAAAGTCTTGATAGAGCGTGATTACTGTATGGCAGCTTAGCCTAACTTCTTTTGTGCCGTCCAGGGCGCTGGGGAGTGCCGTTGACTCATCGACAAAAGAAGCTCTCATGCTACGGTTTGACCGTGGTTTAGCTTAGGTGGAGACCGAAGCGGAGTTTGGGGGCGTATTAGGGAGAGTGTTACATATTATCTTGTATCAAGCGACTAAGTTTCACTTGGCCACATTACATTGGAGCTAGGAGGATGTACAAATAGTCATTACCCGTAGTTGTGGTACTTCTCTCTTCATATAGTTTAATCTTTCTAAAAGTACACTACAACCAGCTTGGTTTCGTCACACCTCATATGCCCATTATGTTCAGGTATTGAAATGATTATATTTGACAAACAATCTTATAATTTAACACCCGCTAGTTTACTGCATACGCAATTAGAATCAGTTGCAAAACAAAACAAGAATAAAACGAATAGGCTAAGTGCACCACTCATTCCCTTCTATATTCTGAAAGTTTTTTTTTACAAATCATTTAATTTATATCAACTACGCCCTCAGGGCTCTGGAAGCTGAAGAAGAAGTTTGAGGACACAACAACCTGGACGATGTCCCCTTTTTGGGCATCTACTAACCAATATCAGGATACCGGCTGGATCAAAGGTGCCTGCTAACCTACCTTTTGCTCTCAGCGGAGAATGGGCAAATTTTTCATCTGGAAGGTGTGACGGAGCAGGGAATGTGTGAAGAGCGCATTGGCTGGGTCCAATAGGGAGGAATCTTCTGGTTTTAGGAGTTGTTTTGATCTTCTTGATTTTTCGTTTCTATTTAATCAGCTGCACTTTTGGTAGCGATTCACGAGGTTGGAACGAGTAAGGCAGTAGGAAAAGTTGCAGGGAACCCTGCCGGATCCGCCGGTCCTTGACCCAATGTGGATAAAGAGCCTTGGTTTAGGGCCAAAAATAATAAAAACAAACTACATACGAGTAAGCTTTCGCGTTATTCTCATCAACCAGCCTATTGAGGTTCCTAGTGGATTAGAATGTGTAAAAGTGAGATAAGCTTAGCTTTAAGATGGTGTGGGTTACGGGTGTCTCGTTGCTTCAAACTACCAATATGTTTAGTAGAGCTTGAGACTAGGTGTAACTTGATTTTCTATTAATACAGGGTATCGTCTATTGAAGTACAGTATTCCTTATCTTGCGCCTGGACTCCGACGTGAACAACATTATAAAAGCATTACAATTTATCGTAGCCTCGTACTAACCTAGAGGTCTTTTAATTAGGGATCCTCACTATATCTAGCAATCTTGGCTGTTTCCTTGTCTCCCACTCTATTCTAATATTTATACGCAAAACAAATGACTTATTCGACATGTACCACTTAACCATTCAACCATGGCGGTGATTATGGCGTTGCCTCCACTGTTGCAACCGAAGTCCTGGCGCATGCACAAAGCTCAATTTGTAAAACTCGTCAAATTTCTAATTTTCACGTCCTTCAAGATTGTAGCCATCCGCTACATCATCTTATAAACTTGTCCTGATCCCTCTCACGCCCATCCCATAGAATCGTCTCCCAGGTTTATGCACTACGCTTTACTTCCTCCTTCTAGTGTAAATATCGGTGTGGGCGTGTCTTGGGAAGCCTGCAAAAGCTAGGAAGGTCAGAGAGACGTGTAATCGTTGGAATGTGGATGTGCTAGATAGACCTTGTAGACTTGAGAAGGCTTAGATAGGAATCGGTTCTCATTGGGAGTGGAAGTTGAAACAGCGGTTTATTTTGAATAATTGCCTTGTGGATATGCTTCTTTGGTGCGGCCAAATTTTATTGCACTTGGCTCTTGGATAATAGTTCGCTCCTAGGTTCGTAGAGGGCTCCACGTACGGGTGTTCAATCTTGCCATCCCGAACAAACCTCATAATGATATTTGCAAAAACAATCCAGAGCATGAGTGTCTCAAACTCAAAAAGAGTCGTCGCATGTTGTCGGGATATTGAAAAGGTATTGTCACGAGAGTAAGATAATACGGATGGTAATATGCGATAGATAGAAGATTGTATATAGTGATACTTCACAAATGGAGTGACAAATTGTGTTTTGTGCTAAGGATGTGAACATATTTCACTCGATCAACTAGTTGACTAGGCAGAAATTCCTGACACTTAGGTAAACAAAGCACCCGTCATCACATTGACTTTGCCAAAAGCTTCTCGGGCCTAAGTCTTACGAAAAATTCAAAATATTTGCGCAGGAAACCGGCTGTTGTAATAGACGATATACTTCCTCGTCCACTGCTCTCAGCGGGGATCAGATAAACTAGTCATTGCCACAATGCACGTCACAAAAGGGTTTGATGCGAGAAGTCTCGTTTCTCTATTGAAAATTTTATGTACTTGAATTTCGGGTTGAAGGATGGATCCCGATTTCGGAATCGGAGTAGGTGGTATCATCTGAGTTATAGTTTATCTTCTACTTTTTCTGTAGAGGGTCTCGCGGTAGGAATGAGCTGGGCCTGTAAGCAGTGATCCCCGCCGGCTTCACCAGTCTTGTACCTATAGTGGACATAGAGCTTTAGCTTAAGACTTTAACAGCAAAAAAAAAAGCACCCGTCATGTGTCATAGCTGCGAAGCTTCATAGAAATTGAAAGTTTTTTTTTTTAATTATATATTTCAGTTCAATTACCGGATGGCTAACAGATTTCTACGATACTCACCGCACAACGTGAGCCTATCTGCAACGCAGAATTGTATTGTGTTTGTTTATTGTACTACTTGAGTCATAGACCATCTAGCACACTGGGCTCCTCTCTGACCCAGGCCACACCTTGTACAGTGCTCCTTGCCACCTATGTTTCTTGATAGATCATTGATATATGGCCCTTGATGAATAGCCTTTCAGCTCATTATTTGCCCAAGAATTCAGCCACCTTTTCCACGGAACCTTCTGCCCAAAACAAAAAAATATGGTAGCAATGGAAACTGCGTGCGCGGGAAAAAGTCTCAAAAACCTGCAGCCCCAGCTAGGCGAGGCCTAGACACCGGGACCACACGAGTTGCTCATATTCATCTATATCTCCCTTCTTTGTAACAGTCGAGGCCGACTTGATCCAATCCACTATCTCCGTATCGGGTGCTGGGTACGCTCCGGAACCTCATCGGATGGCTTTTCCTCCATGATCAAGGGTTGGTGATGAGTAGAGCTGCGACCGTACCATCTGATCTGATCGTGGTTAGCTTCATGATAATAGTGATAGGGGATGTGTTTTTGGATGAAGACGATACAGACCACGAAGGCGATTGGGTATCATCATCGATGTAAGGACTTTGTTGCTCAATCTCGGCTCTGCAGAATATACAGTGAGAGCTGGAGGTTCCTTGGGGAAACCACTGACAGGTGTTGAGAATAGTTCCCCCTGCAACGAAGAATTTCAACGGTCGGTTTTCCATCAATTGGCAACTACAGGGCATTCAATTATTTCCACTCAATTTCATCACGATATTTTCATGCAGCTGCCGTTATCTTAACCGTCACCGAGCGGTGAGAAGATACTCCATTTTTATCGGTAAAGAGCTAGTTACAAATTCAGGAGACTCGTAACCAATGGTACTCACTCGTCAGCCTTGTACATCATTTTAAAGCTGGAACGTATCGCATTTGTTGTCATAGCAGTTAAAATAACACATAAGAAACAATTTAAAAGTGAAATATTAGCCAGAATTTAGTTGGTAGATTCTAGAAGTCCTTCATAGTCTCAGACTCAGAAGGGACTTTAATAAAAAAATAAAAAAAAACACATACGAAACGTTTTAACCGCCATCAGAAAGAATATCAGATGCCCGAAAGTAGCTCTTTCTGATCACCACCTCGCAACAGGGACGTCGCACAAGATTGGCAGGGCAAGAATATCAGTTGAGGCGCTTCCATCGTGTAGAACAATTGGATGATAATGAACCAATCATTATTTTGTTACAATAATGGTGACTTTAAGTTTGAGAATGTATCCCCTGCCTACCGTAAGGGTTATCCGTCCGGTAAAAATTACTATAAACGCGGGCAGAGGGTATAGAAACTTCCGTGCCAACAAGGTGCTGCCATAGGAAGATGATCTACGTAAACCGTTATCATGATCTTCAGTTTTTTTTGATAAGCTTGAATTACTTTGAAAAGTGCACAGCCGCTGCTCACAGAACTCTTGGATGCCAGAGTAGATTCTCATCCTAATGGTATGATTGAATATAAATTCATCACAAATCCGCCCAACTGCTAAACACACCATTCATTATACATCACCTACCAGTCTTCACATCTCATATATATCCTTTTCAGATCCTATTCATATCACTATCAACTTCTTCCAACTTTCACCAACACTATCCTACTCGACAACATGTTAATGGCAGATGAAGACGTTCAACATTTCATCAAGTATCCTCTTCATAAAATAACCTCACACTTCCGCAGAAATTGTGACATGGAGAAGTTTAAGATCGAAAGAGAAAGCCCTAACGAACCCATTGATCTCACTCCCATATCTGATCTTCTTGAAAACTTGTTTACTTCATTTTACGCTTATGCACAAGAATATTTAGTTCCCTCAACTACAGATAAAAACATGTCTGGCCGTATCTTTAACATCTACAAGCGGATAAAATCAAAGGCAATTACCATTTCTTTCTTCCTACCTCTTGTCTCTTCCATTCTTTCTAATGCTGCCGATGCCGAAATCTGGGCTCATCTGGCTTATCTCGTCGACAAAGAAGAGCCTATCACGCCTCAACAGTATGACGCATCTTCTTCTCATCATCCCAATTCCCATCACATCTACACAACGGCGCCACTACAAGGTGCTGATGAAACTATGGAAATACTTAAAGATGCGTTGAGAAAGGAACTAACAGGATCTGTCTTTGAAGATGTCGAAGGGTTTTACGCGAAATTCTTTGAGAAACCGCTTTGGGCGATCAAATGCAAGAAGATTTCCGAAAGCTATGCCAATAGAAAAGACAAAAATTCATTCAGATTTCCGGATGATCGTACGGAAGCGAATGTATGGCAGTGGATCAAAACGGTCCAGACAAATTTTATCGAGCCATATCGAGAACCCCCGACGGAGAAAGCAGCTGATGGTCCTGAGACAGCCACTGCAGTCAACACTCACAACCAACCAGACGCATCCAAGAAGGTAAAGTCTTTTCCTCTGCGTGGACAAAAGTTCCGGACCACCAATAGAACACAGATCAAGGGTGGCCCTACGTTCAGACAAGTCGATTTTTTCCTCAAGAGTCGCAGCCTTCGCCGCGGTACTCCTCACAGCTGGCGGGACATCCATGTGTTGGGAGAGATCACCAAGTCCTCCACTAGTGTGTGGATGGATCAGTTACTTCAACTTGCCGTGTATATGCGGGAGGTGTTCACTGCGCAGCCATTGAGAAATTTTGTGCATGGATTCCTCTTGCTTGACACCAAATTGCAAATGTGGGTATTTGATCGGTCTGGCCCATACTCCACGGGCTTCATTGAAATTGGTGAAAATGCCGAGGTGCTCATATATGTCATAACGGCATATATGTTGATGAGTGATGAGGAGCTGGGCATTGATACATTAGTGCGACATAAAAAAGGTCAGACAAACATGACTATCACTGTTGCTAACACCCAAAGGCCTTGCACTCTGATTCTGGAAGCTGAGCCGTTCATCAGAGAGAAGGCGATCATGTCGCGAGTCACAACGTGCTACCGCGCTCTGGATGGGACATATGTGGTCAAGAATTCATGGAGAGCAGTGGACAGGCTGTCTGAAGTAAGCCTCCTGACACAGGCACGCGACGTGCGAGGTGTGGCTAGGCTGATCGGCGCATGGGATGACACGAAGACGAGTGAAATGCGAGAGGATTTGACTTTAACGAGTGAAATGAAAAGAGACGTCCATCCCGACGATACTATCATGAAAACGACCGTCGAACCGATGGAAGCAGGCCCAACGATTCCAACCGAAAGCAATGAGCAAAGCAGGTCTGCGAAGCGCAAAGGCCGAGCCGAGGGTATTGTTGGCGATGAAGGCGATAATGGCGATCAAAGAAGCAAGAAGACACGCGTGTCGGATATAGCCAGACTAGCGCAGGAATATTCAGCCATGATCAGCGACCAAGGCCATGGAAATCCGACAGGCTCGGGAGCAGCAGCTACTGTGAAAATAATCCGCCGCTCGACGAGAATCAGCTCTAGAGGGTCGATTGAATATTTCGTGCCATCTCGAAAAAGTGGCCGATCCTGCAACTCTGATTGCAGCAAGTTGGGCTCAAAAAGACGTCGAAATCCGGATCCTGCGCAAGATGACGAAGCTGCCGTGCCTGAGCATGACCTGAAGAGGCTCCGCATTTCGAATAACGCTGAGAAAATTGAATTGGAAGATGGAATAGCGCCAATTTCTACCGAGGTCGGCCAATTGACTTCAGCCCCTGGAGATCGAACGGGCGAAGATGACGAAGCGACTACTGCTGCCGTGAATGACGGAGAAGCAGATGATCCCGGAACGCCAGAGCTGTCAATTGCCTATCGAGACCGTCAAAAGACATATATTGCCACTGAACCACGTGGTAGATCGATTGGCGAGGAAACCACAGCTCTTGACCTCTTGCGGGGTCTTCGCGACGCGATCTTGGCCCATCGGTCACTTTTCATGGATGCTAAGATATGGCACAGGGACGTGTCTATCAATAGCATCATACTGACGGATCCAGCTGTTAACAATGGTCGGTATGGGCTTTTAATAGATCTCGATCTGGCAATATCTTTGAATGATGTGAAAGGTAATGAGAACACGCAGACGACGTCTGGTACTATGGAATATATTGCCCTCGGGATCTTGGAAGCCATGATTTACGAGACCGATAAAGGGTATAAGCATACGTATCGACATGATCTGGAGTCATTCTTCTACGTTCTCGTCTCAGCGTGCATCCGATTTGGGTGGGGAAATAAAAAGTCGGGCGGCACTCGTATGTTATCTAGTTGGTATACAGGGACAGTCCGTAACATGTATTTTCATAAAAAAGAGGCGGTTTCCCATGAACATTTCAAAGAATGTATCCTGGAATATTTCTCGACGAGGTACAACTGCGTCAAACCACTAGTCAATAGATTGCGAGCAATTCTATTCCATAGATCAACAGGCATCGATACGAATACGAGTCCTTTTCCCGATGAGGTTTATGATCTCATTCTTAAAGCATATGACGAGGAAATCAAGAGGATCAAAGGTGAGTATTAATACCAAGTGTGATATAAGACCAATCTATAAGAATAATTCTTCAGTAACTGAGATGAATTGATTAGTAGTAGAACAGCTTGCCAGCTCTAGCAAGCGCAGAAGATAATGCCGTTAGGGATATGAAATAATGAAAGTCGCTAACACCAATAGTAGATACCGTAATACAGGGTGCAGGAGGTTAAAAGTTGCGAATGGGTATTTGTGGACACGCAGAAACTTTATGGACCGGTTAGTAGTCATAGAAATTTACTTTATTTGATTATTGGGCTAGCAATAACAAGTAGAATACGAAACTGCTCGACTTTTGGGAATCTTACTCAACGTAAAACGCTGTTGCACCTACATGAAATGAATGGGTGTAGTTTAGGGAAATAGAGGTAAATATAAATAATTACATCATATTGATCTTCAATGATGTATAACTTGGCCATTTCGGAACGCGTCCATCGTTTAGAGAAATTTGAAATAAGAAGTATAGTGACCTCGTTCAAAGAGAGTTTTTGATTAGTGCACGTATGCTTGATATTTGAATAGATTATCATGACAAAAATATTTTGAAGTATCGATCGCTAAGCCTTAGAATACATTTGATTTTATCTAAATAAAGGTATAGACCAGGGCTTACAGAACATATTTTAAATGTAGAATTTTGTAGCTAGCAAATAAGCATACCGAAAACCTTCAGTCATTTGGTAACAGCTCATTTTTCTGATCATGTATGCAACTGAATCAGATGAAATATGTATCTGTTCTGAAACCTTTGAGACAATTTCTTTGGAGGACATAGTCATCTCTTGAATATTGACAGATCAAAAGTGTACACTAAAAGTGAGTCTAAACTTGTAGATGTGTCCTATATCTTTCGGTAACTTTGAATTACTGCAAAGTACATATTCTTATTTATCAAATTATTAATGTGTAAAGTTTTAGTATTTATCATCGCGCTAGCGCACAACACATGAGTTCTTAACGTACCGGTCAGCCCAGTCGTAACAAAATTACTTGACGTGTTGGTGTCTACATTGATCTTACATAGTAAGGAAAGGCCAGGATCTAGTCCCCCTGTGCTCGAAAGTCCAAACATACAAGAATGAATAACTCTTTCCGGACCCCATGATCTATTGATGGTATGTAAAGGTAAACATGAACATGATAATAATTGAATGTACCGATATGCGTCTGAGGCTCTCTAGCCGCCTGTTCTGCAGTTCAAGTCTAGTCAGACTTGCGGTTTTGTCTGCAGAACGAAACCTGTGGAACACTATGATGATTGGTATTTGATTTGGGAATTCACACTTGTGCTAGAGCAGTTTAGATAGTTTGTGGAGATATATTTTCATTTTTTGCAGAAGTGAAGTTACTATGATGATTTATATGTTACTGTTGGGAGAATCTCGTCCCTAATCTCTTTGCTTATTCGCTTGCAGACCGATCAGGTAACCAGTATTCAGCGCACCAAAGTGTGTTCCCAACTGAGCAGCCATGTCAACTGTCCCATATCATCAACCCGACTTTCATACTGCGGAAAATTCGAAATTCGGAAATTCTCATTTTCCCTTTTTCCACCTCTCTCGAACTCGTCACATCCATCTCTGAATTGTGATGGAGCTCAGGCATTTTCGCCATGCCTTCAGTTCGCAAAAAGCGTCCCAACGCCAAGTTGGACAACACGAGAGTCCGCCCGAGAGCTCTCGATAAATGGCCTGCCATTGCTCTGTCTCCAGAATGCGTGAAGATGCGCAAGGTCTCAAGTGCGGGCGACACTTTAAACACCGCCGTGGTTGGATGGTGCAGTGGTACATCATCTTGGCCGGTTTCTCAAGTAAGGTCTGGATAGCTAGGACACATATCCTACCCAAGATAGGAGACTGCTAGTTCAAATCCGGCAAAACTAAACTACATTTCTCGCGGCGCTGATATGCATGAACTATGAAGGCATGCTTGGATAATCAAAGGTTTTTAAATTTCCCTTTGGTGGGTACATACGGAGGAGGGTCGACTGTTTGTGTAAGCGAACATACCTCATAGTGGTCATTCCAAATGAAATGCAGAGTATGAGTGTCTCTAACGTCAAAAGAGTCATCCTACATGTATATATAGTACTGGTCTTGTGTCATAGCTTAATAGCTGAATACACATTAAATGATTTAAATAAAATGGCGACTCATACATTGACCAGCCTCACAATTATCTAGCATAAACTAGTGAATCATGTCCTTCACTCAGTTGTAGTAATTAGTTTAAATAGCGCTCTTATACTAAGTGAGTTTAATCAACAAGTCTCCGCTACAGTTTTCAGATTCTTCAATCTCCCAACTCGCTTCACCAGGTGATATTAAACACAAGCCTTACAGCTTAAGCTTCTCTACACAACTTCTATTACAACAATATCTGGATAACTTAGGGTTTTTGAGACGCTTCCATGGGTGTGTATTCACGGATGAAGGATGACTTGGGGTGAAGAAAAAGGTGCCATACATTCACAGTGGTACTTGCAAATGAAATCCGAGGTATGCATGCTCTTTCAAATTGAGTCATCTATTATGTAATTTTTCTCTGAAATTGTGTCATAGCTAGATAGCTGCATACTGGATTAAAAGCTGGTGCAAAAATAAAGATCTTACCTCAGTGAGAACTGTTGCAAATGGAGACTGGGCGTTGTGGACATTGTGGACCTATGTCACGGTAGAAAGATGCGAGTTGGCGGGGTTTAAGATGAGGAGATAAGTGAGCCTCTAAAAACCTTCGCGTAGCAAGATAGTCTATTCCCTTCTCATTGCTTAACTGATTAGAAATATATGCCTCTTGCTTCGTGACCTCGCCCTGTGGCAACGTACGGACCCTTCATTTCATCTAGGGTCCCGACACGATCTTTTGCTTAATCAAAAGGGCAGCACTTCAGACTATCCAATGAATAAATAAGCGGCCATATGGTGTGGGCGCATGGAGATTATTGGGGGCTTTCTATGCCTAGATGGCGCCAAAATCGTTTACGCCGTAGCGTAGGCTGTGCTCCTAACGCTTGTACCTATAGTGCATACCCCGCTATTTTAGCAGTAATCTGAACATAAGTTTCCTTTGATCAACTTCTTCTATCGTTCCAGAAATATTACGCCGATTTCATAGCACGAAATTTACAACAGTTACCGACCATCACCCACTACCAATTTACGGCGCAGTGTATGCTCGCAAGAAGCAAATTAAATCAAAACATAAAAAGCTAGGGTCTAGTTTTATTGGGGGGGCTATAGTTCTAATGAGCCTTCATATCTTGAAGAAGTACAGGTATCTGGGACGAGCAAGTGAAGAGCTCACAAATGAGCATGCTGGAACTCAAGTTTTTGTGATGCTTTCGACTTTGGGGGGCTTGTGAGCGGCAGGACCGAGAATTAGGCTAGTTAACCAGGACATCTATCATCAATGAGTCTGCAACACTCCCCAGGGCCCTGGAAGACACAAAATAATTTGGCAAAGTTACCATATAGCAATCACGATCTGTCAAGGCTTTTCTAACATTCTAGCACGACCTTCGGGAAGGAGTTGGAAGGAGGCTAGAAAGGCAGAGGGTAAATTTGCTGGGGTACACACAAGTCTGCAGCGCCCAGCTGGCCGGCCTCTTCGAACGCTTCAGAAGGGGCACTATGTCTTCGGATTTAGTCCTAATGTCGGTATTAGGAGAGCTCCGCACCAAGTGGTTTTTGCGATTTTTCCCGGCTGCCATACACCCGCAAATGGCCATCGCTTCGCTTACTGGAGAGGGGAGATAATGAAAGACAAATGGCTCCTCTAAGTGTATGATCTAATGAGGGCCTGTGAGGGGTGGTACTGTTTGAGGGGAGCTGTACGGGAGGCATAGGAGGGGATGTACTACTGGCATAGGTATCCTTACCCAGTATGCAGAGAGGACCTACATGTCCTGCATAGTCATAGACTCAGTAGGACAATAAATACAAAACAACCAACACAAGCACAACCATCGAGGCTGTCTCTTCGAACACTTCGACAACCTGAGCCGAACGAGGAGGTAGCTTCTCTCTATAATTTTCCCTGAGCTTAGCCTAATTGATCGGAGGATTAACAGAATTGGTGAAAATAATCAAAAATCAATGGTTCGATAGAACGTTCTCGGTTTAGAGCTGAGTCTAGTCATCGTGGCAGGACCCCTGGTTTTGTGTTTTGAAAGCCTTTTATCTACAAAATGAGGCCATCTATCCTTGTGAGCCTCTACGAAGGAACCTAATTTGACAGAAAACAAGGAAATATATAACCGTCGCCAGCCTGGCTGAATTGAACTCAGGAAAAAATGACTCAGCATCCAGCTCATGTACTCAACCGAATAGGCCTTTGTAGCCGAGTTTTGTGAAACACTGTGTGTTTGTTCCCTAGACTTTTACATGTCAGCAACGAATTCGAGGGGAAGCTATTGAAAAATCCTAAATCTAGCAAGATATTGGGATGCATCAATCTGTAACTTGAACTCGCAAAGCCAGCCTAGTCTGAAAGACCAACTCCGAGATGTCCTAGCTCTCCATCGTAACCAAGATTATTGGCTTTTCTTGAGGTTGTACACTATAGGTAGAGCAGGATAATTGGAAACACAGCCGATAGAGGCGTCAATCAATATAGGTTTCCACCCAGGCTTCAGGAGATCTAGTATCATTCTCATAGGTTTTCCAGCACCAATTAAAGGGATATAATACTTAAGATATATCGCTGTGGAATAAAATTCATATGCGAATGATTAATCATTAAGAGAAAAATATATTTTATATGATCTATCTTTCTAACTATGCAACTTTATCGCCACGCTTAATAAAATAGTCAACTGGAAAAATTCTTTTGAAGGATGGGCGAATCTTCGCAATTTTCGGCGTCAAGAAAAGGTGTGACCACCTTGGACTCCAAATATCGCAGAATTTATCTAACTACTTCATGAAGTCTGGACAACTCTCATTACCAATGCTCAGTACCTCCCGGGCCTCCTTACGCTAGCCTTTTCCCTCGAAAAACAGAATTCAAAGTATCCGCTTGTAGCGCTTTATACCGATGGATTCCCTTCTGAAGGTCAAGCTGTTCTAGCTGCTCGAGGCATCTTGACGCAGCGCATTGAGTATCTCAAGCCAAAGGGAGACGTAGACTATAGCAAAGATCCAAGATTCCATGATTGCTGGTCGAAATTGACGCCATTCGGCTTGTTAGAGTACGATCGAGTGGTACAATTGGATAGCGATATGGTCGTGTTGCGTAATATGGACGAGTTGATGGATCTAGAGCTAGACGCACCAGAGTTAGCTGGTATGGGAGTGAGAGTCTTTGCAGCTGGACATGCGTGTATTTGCAATCCGTTGAAAAAAACACACTATCCAAAAGAATGGTAGGCAATAGCAAAATCCATGGCACTGTGCTTATTTCGTTTACGCCTACACCGCTATTCCCAGCCACCATATACAGTCAGAGCCTCCCAGATATCTCGAAAAGACTTTCTAACAATCTATCGTGTCAACGTAGGATTCGTGAAAACTGTGCCTTTACGACTCAACACAGCACACCGCTCATCGCCCAAACTACCGCACCGCCTACTAATGCGAGCCCACTCGGCTTCATCAACGGTGGATTACAGGTGGTGAATCCTTCGCGCGCTGTCTTTAATCTTATCCTCGCACATCTAGAATCCAATGCCGTTCTAAAGGCCGATTTTGCCGATCAATCGCTTTTATCAGACCTATTCCAGGGCCGATGGGTCCCGCTGCCCTACGTATATAATGCGCTCAAAACGCTCCGTTGGCCTGGAGTGCATGCCGAAATTTGGCGCGATGACGAAGTCAAGAATATTCACTACATTCTCACGCCTAAGCCATGGGAAGAGATCGATGACACCGGCAGGAACACAAGTCATGATCCGACCCATGCACTATGGTTTACTGTCAATGCAGAGCGGGTCGCATCAGAGCAAGTCAGGAATATACCCCCCTACTATCTGTAACTTATGCCACCCCGCCATTATCTCTATACTCGCCTCTAGTTTTTCTAAAACGCATCTAGTGGCATGGCCGTTGGCGTTCATTGACATGTGGGGCAAAAATTTTCTATCATATACCGGCCGATTCATTATTGATATTTTCTGTATCATAAATGAAGTGGATTGTTTTATAGAATCGCCTCGATTTGCCGCAGTTTCTATGTCTCATTGAAATTTAACATTGCGCATCTTTTTCCCGTTAACCTCATTTTCGTGTGTCACTCATACTTAGTCTTCAGAACGCTATTGAGTTGATATGATAAAGGCTAGGCTGTAAATTTTCAAGATAGTGTGTCGAATGAAATCCTCATGCTTTTTTTATATGCTACACCATGTTTTTTGAACAATGAAGTGTACTTCCCCAAACGCCTCCATTATCTTACACAGGGCCTACCATTATTCCTAACATCACGAGATCACCATTTATTATCGACTTCCATCAACCATGCCCGAGCCAAATCCTTCGCTAACCCCAACCTAAGAATCCATAATATTTCTTTTCCTGTCGTATTCGCTGAAACACCTTGTCGCCAGTCCCAGCCTCTCTTTACTCCATCCTCACCAGCCAATTCGGAGTTCATGAGTAATTGATTCTTTTGCAAGGATGCCTTTAAATTTTTACCATCGCTACCAATTGAATCCCTCATCGAGTCATCTGCCATAGATGTTTGATAATTTGGGTTCGAGGCCATGACTGATTGTAGAAAGTCAGCACAAGCGGCATATACGCGCGATGAGACTGTTTCTAAATCTTCAATTGCACGAAGGAGGGCCTCTATCTGAGGTGCTGTAAGGATGAAATCTTCTTGGCCGACAAATCTAAGACTTTCACCGAGAAGTGCCAAGAGAAAATCGACATTAACTACGGCACCACACTCACGATCGTATAAGCCACCACGGATATGATCGCTAGAGCTGTTAATTACTGTTATTAGGGCAGTGGCAGCTTGTCTCTTTCTAGCTATGGGACCCAATTTTAATTGCTGTGTTGATACGTATACATCCCCATCGCGCAGATCGTAAAACTTTCGTAAAGTAGCATACCCACTAAGTGATTTTTGCAAAAGTTTAGCAGCATCAATATCTAGTACGGCAATATCTGTAAGGGTAGACTGTGGAGAGATTATGAAGCTTCTGAGTTGATCATCTACATCTGCTTCGGGCGGATAAGCTAGCGATTGAACTAATGAGTAAGATATTAACAAATCCAAAACATCTTTGACCTTATCACTCATGTGTGCTAAGGCATAGAAATATAGTGCTTCACCATATTTCCGAGACTTTTCTGCAAGTTCGTCGGCATAAGTCTGTTTGTGGTAAGCATAATACAAGTTAAATTCATTCTGAATAGCTTACTTGTGCAACTTTCTCAGCGTGACGTGGGAGACTGATATTGTTTAGTAATACCCACAACTTCTTGACTGTACTTGAATTCTGTAATGGGAATCTTTGCAAAAGGTCCCAAAGTATCTCTTCAGAACGTTCAGTTGAGTCTAACCTTCCAAGTATTACGATTGATAATTCCCAGCTTTCCATCACGGCTGGAGGTTCCATGGAGTATTTTAGCTCTTTCCGTTGGGATAAGCTGTTAGCATAGGCAATCAGTGTTCTATCCTTGGGTCCATCGATTTTCGTTGAAGGCGGGTTGATGCCAAGTAGATCAAGGTCATCTTGATCCAGACTTTCCATACTGATCAAGCTCTTTTCTTCACCTCGTGGTAGCCATCCAGCGAATGAAGCTATTTCTGCGACGGCGGACGACACAGGACCAGACCACCCCCGTAAGAATCCAATCACGCTTTCAGAATCACCCTCAAATAGCGAAGCTAGCGCTACCTCTACTGGATTCGCGCTATCTATCTGTAAGTCTGTTGAGTCAGAAGTGGCAATTTCAAAAGAGATGCGTAGTTTCCTATCAAAAGCGTCAGAACTCGATAGCCGGTGCAAGCCATCGAGTGGTTCCTGAAAATGACCTGTCGGCATATTGCGGTTCTTGATATCTTCGTCCCACCAGGCAACTAGACCGATAGTTGCTTCGCACCAGTCCTGGGAGTTTGCTAATATTACACTCATATCTCCCATCAATAGTTGATAAAGGGTGACAAGATTTTGCTGCAAGTGCCATGGTATTAAGCTCTCTGCTTTCTTGGCAGATTGGCTGTAAGAGGTAGAATTGATCTTGGAGTAATTGTTGTCTTCATAAATTTGATTAGCGCTCTGAGTAAAATGTTTTAAGTCTTCTAAGGCTTGTGAAGTCCGGAGCCTGAAAAGTTTCCAGTCTTTATTTCGAGAGTTCCAGTCTCCATGAGTTGCTGGACAGCTAATAAGAATTTCTATGGCCGCATGCATAGCCTGCTCTATATTTCTTAGAGTCGTATCAGAATATGTAATGGAACTTATATTATCTGGTAGCTTATCGGACTCGTTACTGATATGTCTCCAACCAGCACTTTTTATCATATTTGTTACTACTATGACCTTCCCGCGAATGAGACAATTAAAGATTGTGTCCCAAAACAAAGTGTGGTTAGCTGGATAGGGTTTATGAGCTTGAACTTCTTCGTACTGGTTTGGATATGGATTATGGTAAGATTCCATCCATTCAAGAAGGGTTTGGGGAATAGGTATTTCTTTGGCCGTGTAGGAGGAGGAGGCTTTTCCAGGATGGTGGATTTTAAGCGCAAGGTTTGCCAGAAAATTAGCTTTTGAAAAGTTGGCTGATTTCGGTCCTGGCCCGACGGTTGTAGTATATTCTTCCGAATGGTGAATCGCTATCTGTTTGTGGTAATTTTCCCAAAGTTTTGTGAGTTCTTGAGTTAAGACAGACAACTTTTCTTCAACCACAGCACGGACGCCATCACCTTCGAAATTTTCTTGATAGAGTCTTGATATAATAGCTTCTGTCGCAAGGATAAGGTCATCAGGTTCGTCAACGGATAAGTCATCCATACAAGAATAAATATCTCGGGCTATTTTTTCATATTTTGAGGCTCCAGATACAATATTACTTTGCAATGAAATTTGCTTTGCTTCGGGTTTTTCAAACACCGTTTGTTGCTCTGTATCTACAGTTATGGCGAGGGCTAAATCGAGATTTTCGCACTGGGATCCTGTTTGCCGGCTGCATCCAGAATCAGAGCCATAACCGCTTAAGTTCTCTTCACCATTATATTCTTGCCCATCAAGCTCAGTATTAAAATATGAATCATCTTCGCCCCGAATTTTCTTCACGTAGTCTTCTTTGCGGGCTTCGTCACTGCTGCTATCTGAAACTACGGAGTAGAATTCTGGAGGTTGCTTTTGATTCCGAATTTCTGGACTTAAAAATTGCATCTGCCGAGAGTTGAGTGGTCTTTGAGTTCGTAGCTGGGGAAATGAAGATACTTTGGTGGGACTCTCAATGCTCATTAAGGAGTCGCCAAAGTTTGTAGGAGGTGGTCCTGACAGTCTAAATGATCCAGATGAAGACGGTGGAGGTCCAGCTGGAGTGGTAGATAGATTCTCAAACTTATTATAATTGTCTGCATAATCATTGTTCCCTTTTCTGCCAGGCGTAGCAGGCCTAGAAAGATGTGAAAATGGATTAGACATTAATTACAGTTCGAGTTTCTGGAGAGAAATTTCTAAATCTCTCTCAGAATAGACAATAAATGACTTGTTGTGGGCTTTGGCTTAGTGTGTCATACCTTAACTATATGCTGAGGTCGAATTTATTTTAGAGTATGCGGTCACTGTAGACAACCCCAAATATATGTTATCGTTTTCGGCTTAGATTGGCTTCATCAAGCATGATCATCGTCAAAACAATATTTACTTCTGTCGACCAGCAATCTAATATCGCATTTAAATTACACATTTGAACTCTACAAAATGCCAAGGTACGATTTCAACTTAGATAAAACTTTAAACTTAACATATCTTCAGGGAGATAATTACAGTTCAAGCCGGCCAGTGCGGAAACAGCAGTCAGTTTATCTTCCAGGTTTACGAACGCCTTGTACACCAGATCATATTCTGATATAATTCAAGTTGGTAGCCAGTTCTGGCAACAGCTTTGCCAGGAACACGGAATTAGTCAAGATGGGAATCTAGAGGAGTTCGCCACAGAAGGCGGTGATCGAAAGGACGTCTTTTTCTACCAATCGGATGACACAAGATACATACCCAGAGCTATTTTAATTGACTTAGAACCAAGAGTGTGTACATTCGATTCAGGTGCGGCTCTAAGGGCTCACAAGATCGGTAGGTTATTAATGGGATTCAAACGGGCCCTTACAAAAACATCTACAACCCAGAGAACTTTTTTGTCGGAAATAACGGGGTAGGGGCAGCAAATAATTGGGGAGATGGGTATCAGAGTGGAGAAACTCTACATGAAGACATCATGGAAATGATTGATCGGGAAGCAGATGGAAGTGATTCATTAGAAGTAAGCAGATGTAATATATGCTGTGTGGATTTTACTAACAGCTTAGGGCTTTATGATGCTTCATTCAATTGCTGGAGGAACAGGATCTGGGTTAGGGTCTTTTCTTCTCGAAAGGCTTAATGATCGATTTCCAAAGAAGATCATTCAGACATATTCAGTCTTTCCAGACACAACTAACTCAGGCGATGTTGTTGTTCATCCATATAACAGTCTCCTCTCAATGCGAAGACTTACACAGAACGCCGACTCTGTTGTCGTACTTGATAACGGCGCGTTGTCTAGAATAGCGGCTGACCGGCTCCATGTGCAAGAACCTTCCTTTCAACAGACTAATCAACTTGTGCGTCTAAGCCTGAAATTATGCTTTAACTCTGATGAAAATTTAGGTCTCGACGGTCATGTCGGCAAGCACTACAACTTTACGATATCCGGGATACATGCACAATGATTTAGTCAGCATAGTTGCATCTCTCATCCCAACTTCGCGCTGCCATTTTCTCATGACATCTTATACTCCGTTTACTGCACACAATGTCGAACAAGCTAAGACAGTGCGTAAAACAACTGTCCTGGACGTTATGCGCCGGTTACTTCAACCTAAAAACCGAATGGTATCAACTATTCCTGGGAAAAAAAGTTGTTACATCTCTATCCTTAATGTGATCCAAGGTGATGTTGATCCTACTGATGTTCACAAAAGTTTGCTTCGGATTAGAGAACGGAAATTGGCAACTTTTATTCCGTGGGGACCGGCAAGTATTCAAGTAGCCTTAACGAAAAAGAGTCCATACATACCAATGAATCACCGCGTAAGTGGGCTCATGCTAGCCAATCACACAAGTATTGCCACTGTAAGTCTCATCACATCTCTTGGCTCATCATCTCAATGTTCCATAGTTATTCAAGCGAATCGTTCGACAATACGATGGTATGCGGAAGCGAAACGCATTTATGGATGGATACAAAAAAACCGCTCCATTTTCCGAAAACTTTGACGAATTCGACGAGGCTAGAGAAGTAGTAACAGATCTCATTACAGAGTATGAGGCCGCTGAAGACGCCGATTACTTGAATCCTCCTGAGGCAAAGATAAGGCAACAAGAGACTCAAGAAGTAAAATGAATCGTTGAATTTCAACAAAGGAAATTTTCTGCTCGTAAAAACTAAAACTTTCTCAGAGAAGGCAGCCAAAACGTTGCTTTTCGGAAAATTTATGTAATCCCTGGCTCGTATTCTAGCACTGGGATAATCCTGCAGGATATGTGAAAAGAATCTATGATATGGTGATATCTTAAATCAGAGTCGGAGGATAAAATTTTTGACTTGAAAAACATGAGTCTGCTCAATCTCAAAATTTTTCGATGGAAATAAAGTATCACAGTTACAATTCTAATTGGCTAGAATATATGAGGAAGCTTATGACGTATTTTTTAGCGTGAGTTCTAGATACGGATGTTTCATGGCTTTTAACAACCAAGTCCTTTTGTTCAAGTTTGAGACTAATAGTGGCTCTTTAGTCTCTACAAATAAAAGTTATTACCCATTGAGAATATCAACTCTATTATATCACTTGTAATCTAGAAGAGCTTGGTTATTTTGACCAATTCAACTCTCTCCAGTCTCTTGCCGGTGACGAGGTATCGCACCTAAACGAGCAAAGATATTCAGCAATAACACGGTCTGTGCACTCGCTAAGGATTTTTGCGCAGCCATATCCCCTCTCATGAAAAGTGATTCTTCGGTGCCACGCGCTTTTAGAGACTCCTGAAATATCTGAAGTCCGGATAATTTATAACGTTAGTGTCAAAGGGCCTATATAGCTGTAGGAAAAGATACCTAAAATTATCTGAAAAGATATCCAATCAGTTTACACAATTAAATATAGAATAATAAAATTACACAATCTTATCTTCATTAAATACATACTGTAAAACTTAGAGAGGTCTTCGAGTGAATGTCACGTAGATCGTTAAAAGGTAACAGCGAATACAAGAATGAATGTTAAAATTACTACATGCTATGAGGTACTCGTAGCATTATAATACCTAATTCTACCCTATTAACGCCCCTGATCATCATCATCATTAGATCAATAAGTGTTTGTGTAGATCGTACTTTCGCTTCGGGACTGGGTTCAGACTTATGCTTGCATTAGTCTGCTTACACATACCAATAAATTATCATCTACCTATTGAAATTCCTTGATTTATTAAATATGTCATCAGTTTTCCAGTCGTGACACATGATGTATTTCATGTGTTTGTTAAATGATCTTTAAAATGTAATAAAAATCCATAATCTATGTTTCATACCAAATTACCAAAATGAGATATATTTATTTATCTAACCTCTACTGAATTAATCTCTAAGATTTTTACTGTCTATGTCAGTACGACATAGATGGAATATAGTGACTAGCTAGCTACAAGGGCTACCAATGTTGCGGTCCGGATGCGGTTACTTAGCAACATCGATTGTTTTGTTTTGTTCATCTACGTGCTAAGTACATTGGTTCCCGTCGCACTCCTTCTGGAGCTTGGGCATCGATGGGGCCGAGCTGGATCAGGTTGACTATCATTAAGTACATCTACCCCCTCCCACATAAATGACCGGACCACCTCAGACTTCACTCATGTGTTGAATCATGTCAAGCCCAACCGTCCAGAGAACCCTCTTTTGACGCGCCGAAGCGCAAATTCCTCCTCAGCCTCGGCCACCACGCGCCCGAGCCCTTGACACCTTCGCGATCTGTAGCCTTTCCCTTCAATTCAGTCCAAGCTTTGGCTCATCTCAGCATCTCCTCATCTCATCCAGGGGTCGTTTTCTTCAATGGAGGTCTCATCCAGTCGCCCACCAAGGCCTCCTCAGTTTATACTCCCTATTTTTCCTCCATACAGCATCTATTTGTCCTTAGGCAACCTCGTCATCCTAGAAACTTTGTAGAATGTCCACCCCTCCGGCCTTGCCCCGTCGCTGCCGTACCCCTAGCCGTGGAGGTCGAAAACGCGACTGAGAGATCAAGACCGAGGCACCGGTGCCCTGACCTTTGTCGAAGGCTCTAGTTGGTGTAATCGCTCAGTATGCTCTGCATATCTGGGATAGCCAAGAAGAATCGCATTTGAACCGAAGTCGAAAGCAACCACAAGCTTATCTCCATTTGACGACCTCTCAATAATGTCTTTCTTACCATTCTCATCTGAGTCCTTAACTTCTTTCCAACCACGCCTCATTTTGCCTCAAGGACCAATAAAGAAGTTGCTCCAATTGCAAACAGGAGCTTGACCCATTAATTACCGGCCATCACCGACTACAAATTTACTACGCTACGTATACCCGCAAGGAGGAAATTAAGTCATAATATACAAAGCTCGGGTCATGGTTTATGGGGGACTGATGCTCTAATGGGGCTCTACATCTTGAGGAAGGATAGGCAGCTGGGATGTGGTGCGAGAGGTGGAACCTGTCTTTGAAAACCATGCTGCGACTGACAATTTCGAGGGGTTTTCAACTTTGGAACGTTTGTGGGCGCCAAGACCGAGACTTCAGCTAATTAGCCAGGAGAGCTTCTTTTGTCGATGATTCAACGGCACTCCCCAGCGCCCTGGACGGTACAAAAGAAGTTGGGCTAAGCTACTATACAGCAATCACGCTCTGTCAAGACTTTTCTGACATTCTAGCACGACCTTCGGGAAGGAGTTGGAAGGAGGCTAGAAAGGCAGAGGGTGAATTTCCCGAGGTACCCACAAGTCTGCAGCGCCCAGCTGGCCGGCCTCTTCGAACGCTTCAGAAGGGGCACTATGTCTTCGGATTTAGTCCTAATGTCGGTATTAGGAGAGCTCCGTACCCAGTGGTTTTTGCGATTTTTCCCGGCTGCCATACACCCGCAAATGGCCATCGCTTCGTTTACTGGAGAGGGGAGATAATGAAGGACAAATGGCTCCTCTGAGTGTATGATCGAATGAGGGCTTGTGAGGGGTGGTACTGTTTGAGGGGAGCTGTATGGGAGGCATAGGAGAGGATGTACTACTGGTATAGGTATCCTTGGCCTGTAGGCAGAAAGGACCTGCATGTCCTAGATAGTTATAGACTCAGACAGGATAATAAAATGATTTAATAATAATAATAATAATTATGTGATGGGAGAGATGGATGAGGAGGACTTACCATCAATGGAGGACGTGAACGAGGCCGTGAAGGCCTTCAACGCACACAAAAGGGCCTGGACGGAAATTTCCCAGAAGAAATCTCCTATCGAGGAGAGGATGATGGTGCTAGAGGAAGTCGTCAAGAAAAGCCTCGCGGATCCCGCTCGTCAAGCTGCGCCAGCAGTGGTTTCGGGCACGCCGCCACCAAGGAGTTACGCGTCGGTCGTGACTCCGCAAATGACAAAAACAGCGGTTCGAATAAGAATCGATGGAGCAGAAAAATTGCAGCCGGAAGAGCTGCTTTCAAAGGCAAAAGAGCACATTCAAGGTGCATACGCGATCCGCCAAATGCGGAGCAACGATACCGAGGTGTATGTCCAGTCGGCATCCCAGAGAGACGCGGCGCTAAACATGCAACAACTAACGGAATTCAAAATTTTGCGGCAAGATTTTCCAGTCGTGGTCAACGGTGTCCCATTGCGGACACGAATCGAAGGTGGCAGAGATGCCGACAATTTCGCCATCATCAGGGAGATAGAGACGGCTATGATGGCACAAATTCCAGGCTTAGTCATAAGTCGTATAAGGTGGTTATACGACGGAAAAGAACACCAGCGGTCAAAGAAAAATGGCCGCAATCGAGGATTGTTGTATAGCCCACGTAGATTGCCAGGGCGAGCGCTTGGGGTCACGTCGCGGTTAGTGCACGTGACGGTGGAGCTAAACCGTATAGGTTTAGTGTGTGATGCGTGCATTGGCAATATGGAGCCAACCAGATCTCGATGAAACAGGGTTAATGGGACTAGCCAGAGACCGATGGGATCGGGGAGAGCGAGAGATACATTTCTCCTAGGAGAGAAATGATGTAACAAAGGGAATGTTCTAGCACGGGGCTGTGGACAACACAGTAAGTCTGGAACGACATATAAGGAGGACTTGACCTCCGTTCATTCACTTGTAACTAAGTGTCCTTAATATACAATTCAAGTCTTACATACAAAGAGAACACACGCGACAGTGATAATAGAGACCTACTGCAAGTACGAGTTCCCCAGTAGTACCCATCATCCCGCTCCTATATAGCCTCGTTATTATAACAAGGATCAATAGTGGTAAGCCTCCCATCGGAGGCAATGCAGACGGAAGTGGTCCGAAACGGCCTTGTTATGAACGCCATGCTCTTCACGGCGCAGGTGTGGTCACCACGGTCCCAGCCAAAGCAGTGTTACAACTGCAGTCAGTGGGGACACACCCAGGCGTCGTGTGGGAAGGCAGGCAGGTGCGGTGAGTGCGCTGGCGCTCACCAAACTCGGGACTGTCCGAGAAAAAGGATTTCTTGTGCCAACTGCGGCAAGGAACACCGTTCGTGGCAGAAAGCAGCGTGTTGGACCTACCAGGTCTACAAGGGAAGTGTGGGGAAGGCTCGGATGGAGCTGTTATAGAGAACGGCAGAAATATGGAACCGAAAACCAACCATGGCGCCAATACGAACAGTCGGACCAACTGATGATTAGGGTTTCACTTTGGTCACCAGTAAGAAGGCTGAAGGACTCAAAAGGGGGCCGGGACGACCACGCAAGGTAGTCGAAGTCCGAGCAGCACCAACCATCACCTCGACAGCTGCACCACCATCGGGGCCAACTCTTCGAACACTTCGACGACCAACGCCGGGCGAGGAGGTACCTTCTCTTTTCAATTTCCCATCACGATAGTCTGATCGAAGGGGGAGTTAACGAAAACTGCGGAAAGTTTATGAAGTTATGGTTGAAAGGAACGTCCTCGGCATGAAGCCGGGTCGGTTCAGAGTGGCAGGACATCGGGTTTTGTTTCGTTAAAAGCTTTTTCCCTTGCCAAAGCGGCTTACCGTCTTCATGGTTCTGTATATAGATACCGCATAGGACGTTAAACTAGAGAAATGAATGAATAATAATTATGTGAAAGCTCGTGTCACAAGAAAAGTACGTATTAATTCTATCAAAATATTCCTTGCAATTATAGCAGAGTTTAGCCTGATGATGGGTTTGACGAGACTTTCAATGTGGCTCATCATGCTCATGGGAACAGCTGGATGTTTTGGGGATCATTTAAAGGATCACAGAAAGGCCCATCTCTCGTATGGGAGAAGGATTGGGGATGAATCAGGGCCAGACCTTTTGTGAAAGGATTTTACCTCTTCTGAAGCAACTTCACTTGGAAAATTCCGAAATTTTACACATGCACTACAATGCACCATGTCACAAATCACACTCAACTTCTGAGCCGCAGGCTGAGGTTGGAATAACGCCTATTAGATGGCCGCCTTACCCTCCGGACCTGAGCCCGATCGGGTCATTGTGGAATATCTTAAAAAATTATAGTCAATTGAATAGTCCTGGGATAAATGGAGTCAGGCTTAAGCGCTATGCCACGCTAGGAATATTGCTAGAGGCCGCATGGGGCTCTATGCACGGAGGAGGGTCGACTGTTTGTGTAAGCAAACATACCTCATAGTGGTATTTGCGAATGAAATCCAGAGTATGAGTGTCTCTAACGTCAAAAGAGTCATCCTATATGTATACATAGTACCGGTCATGTGTCATAGCTAGATAGCTGAAAACACAATAAATGATTAAAAAAAAGGACTCTATGCCTTGGGAGGATCTATCGTCACTAATCAGTAGCACGAACGAAAAACGTGTAGCGGTGACAAAGGCAGATGGAACAGGCTAACACAAAACATATAGTATGCTTTTATTTCATTTGCGAGCCATACTAAGAGCCTCGATGTATACTCTTGTAATACAGTGCATTATTTTGAAATAGATGTGTACTTTTAGATAATATCAATTGATTTTTAATTTTTAATTTTGCATGAGGATTATTGTACAATTCCTTTAGAGTTGAAAACCATCCCCATAATTTAGACTTTTACGTAATACCATTGGATAGTACCCCTGCTCGCACAGCTAGTCGACGAACTAGACATGGGCCTGCATGAAGACGAAACCAATCAAGGCAATACGTACAGGTATCTAACCCCAATCATTTTGATAATTGTACAATTACCATCCATAAGACACTGTACACTATGAATTATAAAAAGATCCAGTGATCTAATGATCGCTCATGCATTGATTCTGATTTGCTAATTTTAGGTCCTAAGCTATGCTCTATATCTCCTAGGAGTCAAGGACCGGTTCACACGACCAAGATCATGCTTCCCACATGCCCGACACGGTCTCACTGCGTGACTCACTACACAACAAGTAGCTAGTTATAATAAAGAAAATAAATGGCCACAGAAACTCCCATAACCAAAATTCCAAGCTCAGTAATCCAATTTGTAGTTAGAAAATGACACTACTTGTCTCGTTTTCTTACCTGTCATGCTTCGTGCTATGACCTAGTTAGCGGCGTCTCCGCTGAGAGCTGAATTTGGACTCATAGGTGGACCCCGAAGTAGCCGGTTTCCTGCGCAAAACTTGTAAAGTTCTCGAGGCTCTTGGGCCCGAGAAGCTTGTGGACAAAGTCGTGATGTGACATTGTCCCCCGTGGTCGACGCGTCTGGCGTGCATGCAGTCAAAATTGAATGAAATGGAGAGGTGATGTTTCCTCCCCACACGCGCACTCCATTGAAGCAGCGAAGTTTCCGTGGCCCGTACGGGCTGATATCAGTTCGCCGAGTAGCCGCCGGAAAAGTGCCTGCTTGCGTGGCTTGCGTCGTCGCAGGTGAAGATCCAGTTTTCGATATCTAGGTGGACATACTTCTTCCCACCAGCCGTCGAGAAGCGCTTGACGTTTCCGGTTCATGAGCCGACGAACGTACGCCATTGTGACGGAGCCAGGCTGGCTGTCTTTGCTTGGCAGTTGTTGGAGGCCGAAGCGTGCTGCTCTATCTGCATCTTCATTTCCCTGTATCCCGGAGTGGCCTGAAATCCACTTCACCGAGACTAGAGCCTTTTTTGATAGCACCCTAAATTGGCGTACGTCGTCGAGGCTTGTTGTGGCAATTCCCGTCAGCAGTGCTTTCACTGCAGACTGACTATCTGTCAGTACATTGATCTGCTGCCTGTCGTCTCTTCCCCCGTTTTCCCTCTCCGACAATTCCAGCGCAGCTTCCAGGGCCTTTCTCGCCCCTGGTATTTCCGCATCAAACACTTCACCACCATGCTTGATACCATATCCCTTCAACAGAGTTTTTCCATCCCTCTTCAAGACGAACCCCCAAGCTGGGCGACCATGTCCCTCCGACGATCCATCCGGGTAGGGACAAATATCTGATACTTGCACACTGTGTAAGAGCCAGGTTACCTTGTCCTCCTCATCTATTCTTGGGTCGAAACTAGAAAGATAGCATGGCGGCGGTAAAGGCTCGGCATCTTCGGCGTCCGGGAGTTGTCGGTAAGCCTGCTGGACTCGTGACATCTGGATCTCTGGATTCTTATAGATCCGAGCATATTTCTTGTACTTCCGTGTTCCATCTCTTGGAAACACGGTAGCGCGGGTCCAGAGCGGGTGGCGTTTGTCTAGTGAGTGGAGCCGAGCCGAAAGCCGTAGTCGGTTCCCTTCCAGAATGATCTTCCATGTTGGGCTACCTTCTTCTCGGTGGAGAACAAAATTCGGTGTCTTTCTCATTACCGGGAGGGCAGCGTACAGTCCCGTCAAGATTGCCTAGTCGAAAATCTCGCAGAAAATGCTGGTACGGGGGGTGCTGATCCCATTTTGGGTCAGACGTTTGAGGCCGGGCCACCAAATATCTGCTCCAAAGGTTGCTATGGGGACAATACACGTGTCAACTGCTCGAACTAGTGCCGCAGGGGCGGCTCCTCGATATGCTGAGTTGAAGCGTCGCATTTGCTGAGCAACCTCCAGAGCTTTGCCACACCACGTTGTGACGTGGTGTTTGAAGTCCAGTCGCGAGTCTAGGTGTATGTCAGGAACTGAGGATAGAGGTTACTGAGTCACAATGGTTGCCATGGGTTACAAATTGAGTAATCGAGTAATAGGAGGTGGACCCTATGAGACCTAGGTTGCTCTGGTTACTATGATGTATATATGGAGTGGACAGAGCCGCAGTAGAGGGCCACGTCTTGTCTTCCGTCTTCCACTGGCCTTGTCTACGATCCTAGATTCCTAGTCCCTCGTCCCTCGTCCTTAGACCTAGTTATAATCACGAATTCATACCTTTGACTCTTGCCTACCTCCTCAGCTGTTACTCAAACCACTTAGTAACCCTCCCGACGCTACCTTTGGCACCCTCGAGTTTGACAGTGTACTTCGAACCAGCGTTTTTGGTCTGCTGGCTCGATAACCACGCCGTTCACACAAATGCCCACTGGCTTCTCGTGTTTCCGCCCGGGAAACTGGACTACTTCCAACTTACTGGTATCGAAGGAGACTGCGTTGTTACCTTCCCACTCCAGAAGATGATCCACCCCCTTCTGTACAGATACGGCTGACTAGGCTATGCTGCGCACGAATCCTAGTATCCCGACATTGTCAGCGTAGCTGAACCTCATTTCTGCATTGCCGCTTCGCATAGGCTCTGCCATGTACAAGAGGAAGAGAAGTAGCGATATGGGCGACCCCTGCGGAACTCCATACACCAGCTCTTTCTGCTCAGTTACCCCTCCAGGAAATCGGACTTGCACCTTTCGTTGTGCAAGAAATGATGTCGTCCATCGTAGCATTGAGTCTGGCCACCCCTGCTCTTGCATCCTCCTCACCAAACGATTGTGAAGCACTGCATCGAACGCGCCTTGGACATCCAGGGTCGTGAATGTGGCCGCCCATCCCTGGGTACTTGCCTCTTCGATGTCGTGGACTACGCAGCTGACAAGGTCGTTTGCCGATCTCTTAGGGAGCGCGCTAAATTGTTGGTATCCAACAACATCCAGCGTAGCCGCAAGATGGGCCATCCGCTTCGCCAAGAGTCATTCCAGTCACTTACTCAAGCATGACAGGAGGGCAATCGGTCTCTAACCCTTAACTATTGTTGGGTCTCAGTTTGTCTTGAGTAGGAGCACCACTTCGGCCAGCTTGAAGCAGGGTGGATGGGTGCCGAGGCTAATACAGGCGCGAAAGAGAGTGCCAACAAATGGTCCAATCGTCTTCCAACAGATTCGCAGAAGCTCCATAGAGATCCCATCTGCTCCAGGCACTATGTTGACGTAGCCTATGGTGCACATATGGATCTCCTCGTCGGAAACATGGTCGTTCCAGGGACTCAGTTAGTGCTCGGCGCATCGAGTGGCGGTAGGTCGACCGTCGCTTGGTGCCGTGCCAAAAGAGTATCTCGAAGTATCGCTGCCCGCTCGGCTAGGTCGGAGTACACCTTGCCTTCATAGTCAAGTGGAGGGGGGTACTTGCTTGCCTTGGCTCGACCGAATGCATTAGCTTGAGCACGTCAGTCAGTGTCGTGATAGCCTCGACTTGACTTGTCCGGTGCTCTTTCTCTGCCACTCTGAGGATTGAACTTAGCTTTTATGCATGCACCCATCGTTACTCTGGAGTCACTGCTGCACGAAATCTTGTGTGAGCCGGCTTGCATTCCGGAGTCCACCAAGGCGCACATTTGCCACGTTTTCTGTTCCTTCGTGTTCCTGCTGCTTTGAGAGCGTTAGTAATGCCGGAACAGAGATTGTTGGCGTATTCGTTCACCTTGCAAACCGTGTCCAGGACTTGTGGCGGGTGTATCCACTACGTTACGGCAAGGGCGAACTTCGGCAAGTTTCCACGAGTTACCCTGATCTGCGGAGACTCCTGGTCCCTTTTATCGGATCTGGTGGGGACTCGTCCTCGAATCGGTAGATGGTCGCTGATTACGCACTCGTTGCAATCCACCCATGCTTGTGCCCCGTTGATGTTGGCCCACGCAAGATCCAGCGTGTTCCCGGCTCGATACGTTGGCTCGCCCACAACCAGATAAGTGAGATTTTGACGTTCCGCCCATCTCTCGATTTAAATTCCTTGTCCGCATGGGTAGGTAGCCCCTGGTTGCCAGGCGCAGTGCACCGCGTTAAAGTCGCCTGCTGCGACAGATCTTGTTAGTGGGACCCAGCTGAGGAGTGGTCGAATCGCTGTCGGGTTGTTCGGCTCTTTGTACACATTGAGAAACGTGACTCCGTTTACTACAACCCAGCAGTAGTCTGCTGTCAGTGGATCGCAGGGAAGGATTTGGCTTGCCGAATGAATTCGCCTATTGTTAAGTGTATAAGTAACTGCACTGGGTCGAACTTTTACGCCGCCATATGATATATGGCAGTCGTAACCCGGGTGTGACTTTATTTCCTTTGTGACTTTTTCCATGAAGGCTCTTGTATTAACACTACATCTACGCCTAGCTCGTAAGCTGGGGAAAGCGCGATGTCATGTGATTCGCCTCCCCTACCTATGTTGATCGACATAAAACTTATCGTAGGTGGGACTAGAAGGGACCCGTGAGGGGCCCTTCAGGAGGACTCAACAGGATTCGTCGTTCCTGTGGCCGCGGAGTCGGGGGCAACGTCAGTCATCAGAACTTCGAACCTGTTATTCGATTTCTCCGCTCCGGGTGAGACTATTGTCTGCCTTGCGACCGCTTAAGATGCTATCTCGGCGCGACTGACTACAGCCTTAGCCGTTACAACTGCCGCTAGCTCGCGTTGGATAGCCGTGCGAATGGTAGCCAATTCCTGTTTGCTTACCAGCCCTGACTTGGTTAGGTACGCAAGGTAAGCTCGACTTTCGGACCTGTGTGGTCCTCCACAACTGCGGCACTTCGTATGGGCATGACACTTGTCTGTCGAGTGCATAGTGGAGGTACAGTTCCAGCAAGCTGGCGCGCGAGAGCACCCACATGTTCCGTGGAACTGCAGGCAGCGCTTGCATTGCTGTACAGTCTGTCACGGTTGATTTCGTACCGCGACGCCCGAGTCTTGGTTGCGGTCCCCTCTTGAAATGAGCGAGCCATGACTGGTAAAGCGTGTGGGGGTAATTTTTTCCGTGAGGCTGAACCTTGACTGGAACGGCCACCTCAAGTTTTCCTTCGATAGGGAGGGAAGATTCCGCCGCGCTCAATAGGAACTGGCGAGATTCCTGGTTCTTCGCTCGAAGCGCGAAACTAGTTGGGACTCGGTAGACATGTTCAATGTCTAGTTTTAGCGCGTTGGTGAGCTGCGCCACAGCATCTTTGATGCCAGCTGGGGACATCTTTCGCCACTGATGCTTTGAATTCAGCCGGAGGAATAGTCGGTTGTCCGGCTTGGACAAAGAGACCATCTTGTCCGATTTCTTGGTCGGTAGGGTCGGCTTTTGTGGAGCACGGCTAACCATCACTGGCGCCGGCTGATTTGCTAGTCTTTTTCCGGCTACAGTTGCCCAGGTTGAAGTTACATGGGGCACTGCGACGGCAGGCCTTGCTGGCCTGGCTGTCGAATATGGAGGAGGCCCACTGCTGCTGGCCTGCTGGCCGACGGGGCGGGGTGGGAGACTTGTCGACACTGGTGTAGTTCCAGTGCGTAGGAAGTGGGCGAGAGCGCCCCTCAGACATGCGTTCATCTAGTTCAAGTATTACTTGTTATCCGTCGTTTTTAGTGACTGTATAACGCTTTCCAATGTATTTATGACCGTTGAGCCCATTTCGAGCCTGGTGGATGCATTTGCTGCCTTTGCATTATTGGGGTCTTCCGTTCCCCTCGGTGTGCTCGCGGTTGGTGTCTGCTTTGCTATCGTAACCGCAATTTTTCGATCCGCAACGCATTGCGGATTCTGGCGTTGCTCTCGCCGAGACTACTTTGTCGACGACAATTGTTGGTGCCGTGGACGCCTTCTGGGAGCTCTCCGCTCCTGCACTTGCCCAACGAGAGTCCTTAAGGCCCTTTTTTATCATATTATCAATTATGATATTGGCATCTACCATCTCAATGTCGGTTTTGCCGCGTCCTTTCATCTACGCGACTATGTCGTCTTCCATGATGTCGAGATCGATGGCGTTTGACGACAATCCGTGGTGTGACATTTTTCTTGCAAGGCGCAGCATATTCTTTTGTGATTCTAGACGCGTCTGGTGATTGTGATTTTCTATTTTAGTTGTTAACACAATTTTCGCGGATTCTGGGGGTACCGGTGCCATTTTAAGGCTAAGTGGCACGGTACCACGAGAGATTGATGCGTAGATATTCGAGATGTGAATTTACGGGGTGAAACGGGTTTATAGGGCAAATTTTCATCAAATTCTCTCCAAAAAAATGTGAGATTGATTTTTTGATTTTAAGGTTCCAGGCACCAGCCCAGCGCCTAATGGCACGGGATTTATGAGCTTGGTAAGGATTATCTTAAATAGCTATGCCCTATTCGTTCCCACCACACTGTCACTATGTGACTCTGATTACAAACAACCAAAACCCAAAAGAAATTACAAGCGAAACCAACTGAAACAAAGCAAATTAACATGTAGGAGAGGTGCTAGCATTTCTTATCCTATGCCCCCTCAGTAATTTCTAATGTCCTGACAAACTAATCACTCCAGCACTCGCATCTAGCTGAAGGCGGGTGTGCATCTATGCTCCCAAAGCAGCGGGTAATCCTTGCAAATTCTATGATTTTCTCGAGACCTTCCGGTCGAAGGAATTGGTTGGTATAGTCCCCCGCGGTCATTGATCTTCTCAACCTGAGCATTATAGCGGCATTCTTCCAGCATCGGACAAAGTGAGTTGGCGTTGTCCTTTGTCCACAGACGCATTCCAGTTTCGCATCTTCGTGGTTCAGGCAGCAATAATAGTCCGAAAAGTCTCCATGTCCTGATCTTGCTGCCAGGAGCCTATGGAGTAATTGTCGGGGGAGCCCTAGTTCTGGTGGTTTCCGACGTCGCGTCTGTAAGTCTAGGTCTCAATATCTGTCCGGACCCGACTTCTTCCACCAGTCTTCCACCAGTTTCTGTGGGCAATTGTTCATCAAGCGGCGTATGTATGCCTGTGTCACGGCACAGAATAGGCACAAGTGAAAGTACAGCTTGTATGGGGATAATTCAGTCTGTGAAGCAAATACTAAGCTGGAGAGGTATGGAAAAGAACAGAATCTAATTACAAAATGCCCTGAGGCTATTCCTATTCGGGCGGGTTTCCACTAAATCGCCGCGCACGTGCTCCTTCCCGCATCAGCCATCAATCTTACATCCTCCCTCTACGTAATTGTATATCATGACGGAGCAGAATGCCGTGCCGTGACAGCCTGCATCTGTCGATCTGGCAGCGGCTGAAGACCGGCTCGGGCTTCTGCGTCCGCTTATTCATTGCCATTAATATTGGAGTGTCCAGGTACTCACATCACTATCGCGTTCGCTTCTGGAGCGAGCTTGTGAAAGACGTGGGTCATCTGCAGCTACGATGATGACTTTTCCGTCAGAAGCGCAATTTTTCACAGACTAAACCATCATGATGAAGTATTGGAGGTAGGAGCGAAGATGTACTATCTTCGGACGTCATACCTTCGTCGAGTAATACTCTAGAATTCTCCCTGTCATGACATCATCTAGATCGGAATAATCTTACTTGGGTGTTTATGACGTCAATTAATTAATAGCATGCGATATTCCTAAGTCACTGAGAGTATGATATCACCGAAAGTATGACATCATGAAACTCATGATATTATGGAAAGTGTGATGGTTAACTGGATTGGGCTATGTATATAAGAGAGCTAGTATTAGAATATTTAGACCTCACGCAACGTCTTCTGAAAAATATACACGCTTCTACTTCTAACTTCATCTCTTCTTTGGGAAGACCATTACACTGTCTCACTTCTTTTGTCTCCTTCACTCCTCTCAGTGACACCTCAGCCTAAGTTATTGTCGTATGATCCCCATTCCATTTACGATCTCATTTCGTACCCTGTGGAACTATCGCTATATTAGACTCCTTGAGACAAGTACAGCTGCTTGATTTTCAAGAACGAAGATTCTCTCAAGGTTCTTTCGAGCGCGCATAGGTTCCCGAAGTGCTACTTATGCTCCTACGATCTCTGCATCATTAACTTCACAGCCGTGTAGACGACCGAGACCTTGTACGAATGTTTGTCCTCCGCGTTCGAGTACATATCCCCACGAGGATCGTCCGTGGCCTTCAGGTGACTCATCATAGTAGGTGCATATGTCTGAGGGAGAGATCGTGATATCTCAGTTGAAGTGTGCTTTGACTCCCTCTTCTTTCGTTCCAAGATTTGATGTGTACACTGGGCCTGCCAGCCCTTATTCCTCTTCTGATGACTCCGGGAGCTGACGGAAAGCACGCTGTGGGCGCAACACCTGGATTTCTGGTTGGCGCCTGACTCTCTTCCTTAGCTTGTACTTCTGCGAGCTAACGTTAGGGCACTCGCTCGCGCGATTACGGGGAGGGCGCCGGTCATCGAACGACTGGATCCTGGCTGCTAGACGGAGTCTAATTCCTTCGAGGAGAATCTTCGCCGGTGGAATGCCCCCTTCCCTGTGAAGAAGGATATTAGGCGAAGTCTTCCAGACCGGTAACGCCGCACGTAGAGCTAGTCTAATGGTTTTATCGATCAGACTACAAAGGTGTGTAGTCTGTGGCGTTGAGTTACCTTTTTTCGTTGGCCGTGTTAGTCCGGACCACCACACATCCGCTCCAAATGTTACAACTGGTACGATGCATGAGTCAATGGCGGTTACCAGAGGACCTAGGGCCGCTCCTCTTCGAAGTGAGTTAAGTTGCCGCATGTGCTGGGAAGCTTTGAGGGCCTTCCCGCACCAGGTCGCTACATGATGCTTGAAGGTGAGACGCGGATCAAGGTGAATTCCAACCCAGCGAATATGCTCCGCCGGCTGAACTAGCTTACCGCCAACTTGTATTCCTACCGATTCGCCCTGATTTCTCCCTTTGAATTGTATCATCTAAGACTTGTCGAGGTCGAACGAAACCGCGTTCTCTTCAGCCCATCTCAGAAGATGGTCGACCTCACCTTGAGCCGACGTTGCAGACTCGGCTTGTTGTGAGGTTAAAGACCGAGAGGGATTTCGGGCTGTTGGAGAGGAAGAAAGGGTGGTATTCGAGCACAGGAGCAGGTGAACGGGGCTTTAGATGTAAAGCTGTGGAGTTGACGAGAGGAGTGATGAATATAGCCTTCAGAGATATTCAGTTAATACAATGAACTGAAGATCTCTGGAGGTAGGAGAGACTACATCTATATACAGGAATCAAACTTGATATGACTAAAGTTGGGGGATTGTTGAGGTACTTGCCAATGTCTCAACTTGACAGCATTATCCAAATGACGTTTTAGCCTTGTGTTTTAGTGAACCCCCGCGACTAAAACAAGAAACAGATGTGACTACATTAAACATGGAATCAGGTAACAAGTTAATTAAGAGTTACATGTAGTAGTGCATAGACAGAGATCCTGCACCGATACTGATGCAGAACTATTTTATTACAACACGGCTAACGAGCGACCGATGCCGAAAATACCAATGTCGTCCGCATAGCTAAATCGTGCTCTGCAGTTCCCGATTCGCATACGCTCCGCCATGTGTAACAAGAAGAGCAACGGAGAGATCGAAGATCCCTGTGGAACCCCTAGCCTCAAAGATCTCGGGATAGTCACGCCTCCCGGGTACCGTACCTGTACCCTCCTCCCTTTGAGAAAGGAGGATGTCCATCGTAGTACCGAGTCTGGCCAGCCTTGTGCCTGCATTCGCCATAGTAGCCGGTTATGTAGAACAGCGTCGAATGCTCCTTATACATCCATCGTTGTAAAGGTGGATGCCCGTCCTTGAGATCGAGCTTCCTTAACATCGTGCACTACTGAAGATACCAGATCATTTGCCGATCGTTTTGGTAGTGCGCCAAACTGCTGGTGGCCCACGACGTCTAAAGTGATGGCTAATTCTGACATCCCTTTCGTAAAGATTCTTTCAAGCCCCTTGCCTATAGATGAGAGGAGTGCAATTGGTTTCCATCCTTTGGCCGTTGATAAATCACGACCGCTCTTCGGTAGGAAGACGACTTCAGCCAGCTTGAAGCACGCCGTATGGTAACAAAGTCTCAGGCATGCTTGAAAGAGTTTTGTTATATATCTCCCAATACTGCTCAAGCATGCGGCTAGCAATTCTACTGAGATTCCGTCTGCACCAGGACAGGTATTACTGCCAACAGTACATGACTGAGCTTCCAGCTCTGATAGCTCCTCAGACCATGGAATCCGAGGCTCTGCTGACCTTGTGCAAGGAGGGAGGTCATCTATGTCCGAGTGACGGTCCAGTAATAGATCGCGCAGAATCATCGCTCGCTCTGCCTGGTCTGACACTAGCTTCCCATCATGCTGAAGGGGTGGCGGGATTTTCTGGTATTTCGGGGCCGCCCACCTCATCATCTTGTAGACGTCCGAGCACGACCGCATCGTTTCTATCCGCTTCTTCCAGTGCTCTCTATTGGCTGATGCTACTGTAGACCTCAGAATTTTGGCGCAGGTAGTCCTTTCTTCCTCGGTATATGCCGAGCGATAGTTAAGGTGAGCCTCTTTGCACTTTGAAGTCCAGCAGGACGCAGACCTACTGCTTCCTTGACTACATCTTTTTCCGAACGCTTTCAATCCGCCTGTTAAGGCCTGACAAATCGCTTCCGCGTATCTCTCAACATCGCTAGTCGACTCCAAGGATTGAGGAGCTGAAATCCACTGAGATACTGCTCGTACGAAGTCCTGAAGCTTTTCTTTCGAGACTCGCAGTGAGCCTTGATATTCTGCCTCTGCATGACTTTTACTAGTTACCAGGCCGCAGACAGTAAAATGGTCGCTTATCACGCACTCACTCCGCTTTACCCATGCCTATGCCGCCGCGACATTTGTCCATGCTAGATCAAGCGTATTTCCGGATCGATGCGTAGGCTCCCCAATGATAAGGCAAGTGAGGCAGTGTTGCTCAGCCCATGCTTATATTTTCTCGCCGTGACCATACGAGCGCGTCGTACCCGGTTTCCTTGCCCAATAAATGGACTTGAAGTCGCCTGCGATTATTGATGCTGGCAGAGGTGCCCAGTTTATTACCGGTTCGATTGCTGCGTCGTCGTTATGTGCCTTTTTATGACAGAAACCGAGTTGGTGATGAGTAAATCGATTTATTAAACTATATAAGGAGAAAAGAGAACTCTAGCTACTACTAACAGGTATTTACAAGAGTTGATCTTTGTGGGTCTATAGGCTGATGACTTATCCATAGGCATTATACTTGCTACCCAGCCACGCAATGCCAGGTATCACTTAGTTGTGCTAACGCTCCAACCTCCTGATTAGTAGTGCCGTTTCGTTCAGCTTCATCTACCCTCCCATAGAGCCTTATCGTAAACATCCTCAGTATTACGCTTTGGTTATTCGCCTAAGCTCAAATAATGGTCAAACCATAACACTTGTACACATTGAGAAATGTGACATTGTTGACAACTACCCAGTAGTAGTCTCCGGTCAGCGAAGAACTTGGGAAAATCTGTTTGGCAAATATTTCCTTCTCCTTCGTTCGAGTGTACGTTACGGCTCGTGGCTGAACGCCTATTCCGCCGTGTGGGATGTGTAGAGTGTATCCAGGGTGAGATTTTGTCTCGCTGGACCACCAAGGCTCCTGTACAAGCACAACATCAATGTCTATCTCGAAAGCTCGAGAAAGCGCAATGTCGTGCGTTGGACCCCCCTACCAACGTTTATTGACATAAACTTGAGCTTTGATAGGAATGAACGATGCCGTGAGGCGCCTTTCATAAACATGGGGTGGCATCAGTTGGCGTGATTGATGCAGGTGGTAATGCGGACGAGCCTGGGCAACTCGCACTCCCTGATCTGGCGTTGGCAAGGCTAGCTGCTCGCGTTCTGTCAGGCGCCGCTTTTTCCCTCCTGACCGCCTCGAACTCACGGTTTCCGGCGTTTCGGATTGTGACGAGCTGCTACTTAGTCAGCACTCCAGCACGAGTAGGTCGGGCGAGACAGTTCCGGCTATCTGCACGATGAGGACCTCCGCAGTTGCGACATCTTGCTGCAGCAAGACATTCCCATTCTGAATGCATCAGTGAGCCGCAGTTTCGGCAAGCTGGAGTCCGAGAGCAGATTGCCTACGTTTGACGCTTCGGGACTGTGGCTCCCCGTCCCGAGTCGTCGAATAGTCGGAATCCCGTTCGAGGGGCAGATCCGCTCTTGAAAAAGGCTACCCAAGTATGGTATCTGGCTCCGTACTTGCTCTCACCATGCCGCCGCACGGATTTTGTTATCACCCCAGTGACACGTTCTATCTCAGAAACAATGTGGCTTTCCGAAATAGTCACTTGCCCATCCAGCGAGACAATGTGGACGGGTATGTTGGGTGGCATGAGGCTAGCCCAGTTCTTGCCGGCTCGAGGTTAACATCTTGTGGAAGGCGGCCCGCGCAACTCAAGAGCTGCTTTCTTGCATCCTCATCTTTGGCAATGAGAACAAAGCCAGCTGCTGTTGGCAAAATCTTGTCAATGTTTGTCTAGGAATAGCCAAACTTCCTGATGACTGCTAACCGGATGCCAGCAGTCGAAAGTGACCTCCAATCGTGATTCCTGGGGATCCGAAGGTATAGATCATCCTTCTTCTTTCCCTCTGGCTCCTTCAATCCCTGACCAGACCGAGATAAAAATTTTACAGCCGGAGGACTTGGCAGCTTTGACCGAGATTCCTTATCCTGGGCCCCTGCTCCTTCTCGCCGGGTTTCTTTTCCGACAATGGCGGCCCAAGAATTAGCTTTAGGACCACTGGGAGCCGCAGTGCTGGGTCGGTGGGCTTTTCCTGGGGAATTGCTGGCACTTTGGTCAGAACTGGTGGGGCGGCCCCAGGCCCTACCTGAATTAATTGGGCGATAGATGCCCGAAGATAGACTCTAAAGGAGTTAATAAAGTTTTTGTATTCTCCCGTTAGCATGGGAGAAAGGTGGGTTTTCCACGACGTTGATGGTCGAGGAGCAAATTGAGATATTGGCAGCTGCTTCTGCTGCCCGTCGTTATTCGTTCACAACGAGGACAGCCATCTCTTCTGGTATAGTAGAAATATTCGATTCCTGCTCCACATCACTCCTGTTATGCTCAGCTATGTAGTGTGGTAGATCTAGTAGCTGGTGCATATGTAGTTATTATGGCAGTATGGCATTATGGCACATAAAGGATATCCAGTCTCTACATGACAGCACTACAAATAGTACTGTGCGCAGTATGAGAGATGGGTTGATGATATGGGATAGATGGCATGGCTGCTCAGTTGGGAGCACACTTAGGTGCACTGCATACTGGTTACGTGATTGGTTTACAAGCGAACAAGCTAGGGAATAAGAGACGAGGCTTCCCCAATCTGTAACATAATAATTATCATAGTTACTTCACTTCTGCATACAAATGAAGATATCTCTCCACAAACTATCTTAGCTGTTCCAGCGCATATGTACGTTCCCAAATCATATACTTAGTAAAACAACTCCCTCTTTCCAGGGATTCATCACGGGTGGCATTGGATGGGGCCATGATGATTTTGTCAGTTTCCGGCAGCCTTGTGGGCAAGGCTGCGATCTTTCTAGATGGAATCGTTAACGACCTAGGAGTAGTGGGCAATGGGACCAATTTCTCTGTCTGCTGAGTTGGCTCAGAGCTGTCTGAATTAGTTGGGGCAGCCCATATGGAGTCGGATAGGCCTTTGTTGACAAATTCGACGATGGCCCTGTCAATCATCTCGATCTCCGGGACATGCATCACTTTGGTGGTGATGGCATCTTTGGCATTATCAATATCCATCTCATCCATGGTGACGCTGTACTCCAATAGGCGCGACCGTAATCGGAGCTTGGCGTAATCCACCAGCAAGTGCTGGCGTTTCGTAACTCGTACCGATGGCCTGGGCGCCAGCGGTACGATGCGTCCACGGGTTTGGAACCTCTCGGGGGTGGTGGAAGGTAAAGATTGACAAAGTGTTGAAGTGAGGTGAGGGTGACAGATCGCTATGGAGGCGATTGGTTCCTTACTATCGATCGCTCATGCATTATCATAGTAATAATGACTAATTATGTTAATGAGTAATGGGCTGCCCGTTTAGGAATGGCGTTAGAAGAGAGGGATAACTACTTTATATACCTATTTCATGTAGATGGGTTGATAAGAATCAAGATAATTGTTAACCACCAATCGTGGTTACTGCTATAGAAAGCTTGACACAGGGAGACTGTCCTCAACACCTGTCGGTCGTGTCCCCTACGAACCTCCAGCTCTCACTGTAGAGTCTGCAGAGGCGAGATTATGTTACAAAGTCCTCACTTCCATGAGGATTCCCAATCGTTTTCGCGGTCTGTATCGTCTTAATCCCATAACACATCCCCCCTAACACCATTATCATGAAGCTAACCACGATCAGATCGATTGGTAGGGTCGGAGCCCTACTCATCACCATCCCTTGATCGTGGAGGAAAAGCCATGTGATGAGTTTCCGCAGCGTAGCTAGCAGCCGATACGGCGATGGTGGATTAGATCAAGGTGGCCTCTAATGTTACAAAGAAGGGAGATGTAGATGATTATCCGCACCTCACGTGATCCCAGTGTCTAGACCTCGCCTGGCTGGGGCTACATGTTTTTTGAGACTCTTTCCCGCGCACGCAGTTTGCATTGCTACCATTCTTATCTTTTCCTGAGTAGATGGTTCCGTGGAAAAGGAGGCTGAATTCCATGTGTAAATACTGAGCTGAATGTCTTTTCATCACGAGTAATATATCAATGATCTTTCAAGGAACACAAGAGGCAAGAAGCAGTGTACAAGGTGTGGCCTGGGTCAGAGAAGAGCCCAACATGCTAGATAGTCTAGGACTCAAGTAGTACAAAAAATCATCATCATCAATCAATCAAAGCATGACACAGCTACCACCTGAGTATTCCGACATATAGAGTAGAAGATCAACTGCGTACCGCAATGTGGGTTGTACAGGGCTGTGCGTTTCTCGCATAAATGTACTATATCCTGAAGATAGATGGAGACGTACTAACAGTCACTATAGCAATTAGACAACAACATTTGTGCCATCAAAAAGACATTTAGCTAAAATATTGGGATAATATCAAAGACCTCCAAATCACCTCGTTGCAGGTATCTGTCAGGATTAAGGTCAAAAGGTAGATTGAGATTGTCTACAAGGAGAAAAGGTGACTCCTATCGATGCTTCACATGTATTTATTTATTTTTATTGTCTACCAGGCGAAAGCGAACGTTAATGCCCATCTCTGGGGGGACATGGTGACAATCTTACAAATATACATATATCGTGAGTCACAAAGACGCGTGATATCACGTGCCAATACAATCCCTAAATCCACTTTACCCTTTGGCAAAAAATCTTTAGTATTAGAGGCTAAATACGTGTAAAAAAGCTCAAGGACAATACACCGATGAGCTAAATTTAATTAGATCCCATTGTGGAGCTGTTGGTAAATAATGTTAGTCTTTTGTAAGTAATGATTCGATGGAGCTATAGTGTTGATCTACTTGAACAAGACTTATGCCAATTGAAAGCTGAAACTTGCACCATGGCTTCACAGCGCACGATGTTGGTGAAAGGTTGTACTCCTCTCGCTTCGTTGTCGGTCGTCTTACCAAAATTTAAGAGGAGGGTTCAGTGGACACTAAGGTATTTGCTGAGTGGGTCGAGAGATAATTGAAATTGGGGCAAATTCTCCATGGGAGATTCAATTCTTGAAGATTGAGCTCTAAACCAATGATGCCAGTCCGCTCTTTAGACTTGTATGAATTGATTTAGAGTTATTTGATTGTGCGGCGGTGAAATCTATGGTGACGAATTTCTTTGGCAGAAAATCAAGCAGCAATCCTTTAAGCTGACACTACATTAAATTGCACTAATCCGGCATTGGATTGTGTTTGAGCCTCGGCTTGGAGGAAATCTTTAGCACTCGACTCATGGAGAAAAAGATTGCTAGATGTTTGGCCATTGTACCCCTGATCGGCGGTGTTAATAAAGCCTCGATACTCTTTTGTTATTTTATGGTGTGCAAATGTAACCATGTCGGCCTTCGAGGCATAGATTCAGAAAGGAGCCATACTTACCATTATTAACAGTGGTAAGAATGCTTTCGATAAAAATGCAGTTGGCTAATCGAGGCACCGTGTAGGCTGTTCAAATATTCTGATGATTCAAAGACCATATTAGGAAGTTGAGTAGCTCTGCGCCTGACCATGCACCTTATCCAGCTGTGATATCATCAACATTATTCAGTCAATTTTCCATCGTCAACGTTCGACTATTATTTCCTCCAGAGAACTTGGCCAAGACAGTTTGTAACTATATATCTACTAAGATATGTTTCGGTACTTTGAAAGCGTAACTGCCCTACAGCTCATGTTAGGATATCATCCGAAAGTACAGCTATCCTTATGAAGTGTATGGAAAGACGGCGCGTCCGAGCGTAGACGACCTGTGTAAACTCTCCTCGTCTGCGACCGTGCCTAGCGACAGATATAACGTAACGATATCTTGTGAGGACAGCCTTGAAGAGGAGCGTGACTAGAAGATTATCCTAGACCATCCATCTCAATTTTTAGGGACTTGTGGTCGGATGACCCACAGCGGGTGACTGATTCGTCCGACAGGTCAGGTCGGCTTTGATGATAGAAAAGGCAGTGCTCAGCCTTCATCATGGATACAGGGGTGAATATTCTTCGCATCTACTCCAAAATTCATTATCCCTTGGTGTATTGGTTAAGGCAATTTTTCTGCTCTTCTTCGGGCCAGTCTACTTACTGCCAAAGAGGAAGCGTGCTTGTGCAAGCTAGAACGAGACTTTGACTGTGGAATACTGCATAGTTTGAGCTGGCTTCCCAGTTACAATGATCTGTCCACTACGGCGATTCTCTCTGATGTAACTGACGTTCCATATCTATCGGTGTTGGAAAAGTTTATTTAGTTTTCGGCTTGACGCGTATGTACGACTAGGCAGAGGGTGCAGGAGCAAATGGAAAGTCTGGGATGTCATGGCAAAGAATGTAGTCATGAATGTATCAATCATTCTTTGTCCGAGAGTCGGTGCAGGAATGACCCAGCTTCATGTTGCGCATAATTGAATTCAGGTGACGATAATTTAGATGAGTTAGCATGAAGAAAAGAATTGATCGAGTAGATCCTCAATGGAGATTTTTGCTGAAATGATGCAGAAGTGCTATGACACAAGAAAGAATAGGGACCCGTTCGCCCAGCTAGCCCTTGCTCTGATTAGGGGTCGAAAATGAAGCTATGACGGTGTTCATGATTCGGTGGGCAGCAGTTTGGGGTTTTTTAATTCTACAGTGAGAGTCCTAAGGCTCTATCCGTTAGACTTATGACCTTTTATTCGGGCTACGTTACATACGAAGTCTTCATCTTTTATGCGCAAAATGATTACTAGAGTTGATCATTTCGCCGTCGACTTTCTGGCATAAACTGGTTGATATATTCACAGCTATATCCTCCAATACCACGCGCCCCCAGCATCATTTGCGCAAGGGATCGTCCCGGATGACCTGTGGCCCTGATGGAGACTTGGGAAGATGAGAATGTAGACGTCAGAAGGTCAAACATGAACTGGACTCTAACGGCAAAGACAAGCCGCACACGACCGCGCAGGGCTGAGGGACGTAAGACGAAGCTCGCTTCGACCGGCTGTTTGAGCTTAGCACTGTCTAGAAATCTCAACTGCAGGTCAGTAGACGAGACGGTGCATTGGTGTCCGCCCACTGTCGTCATGTATTCCTTGACTCTTGACTCTTGGGCCATTTTTCACCAGATGGCTGGTTCACCAAGTGTCCAAGTGCTCGATTTTCTCGAGGGACTCATCGTCTGTCTACACCTCAGCCTGTGCACAACCAAGTGTCCAAGTTTCGGATAGTCCTGAATGAAAAAAACGCAAGGCTCTTGTGGAATAAGTTCACTGCGGACATTCAACGTTTAAAGGCTTTGGCCGCTGGATGTCGTAATGAATAGATCCCAAGGTCGTGAACAAGAAAGTTCGAGAATGAAATGGTCCCTAAGCCTCACACCGCTAAGTAACCCCAATACATGGAGCCCCAGAGAATAGGCTGGGGCTCACACCTATGTGCTGGAAGACATTGACTTTAGCAGCACGATAAAAAGCCAATCCACAAAGAATCATGGCGCCGGCTGCTAATCGTCCAATCCGCCACTAACTTTTTCCGCTGTTCTCCGAGAAGGCAAGTGGGCACTTGTCACATCCGTTTGCCGACTATTTCTCCCCAACTCTACTGTTAACACGACCGCCCGCCCAAATTTTCTATCATTAAGATTTATTTATTATAGACCCTACTGAGCCTAATACTATGGAGGAATTTGTCAATTTCTATCATTAATATGTCGAATGATTGGACAGATCCTTCGTTCAAATGTGAACTTTCCAATGCTATCTTGTAATGGTGGAAGTGAATTCTAAATCAAATTTGCGTTGAGGAGAATCACATGGGACTGGACCCGGATTTGATTCTGTGTTTTTGTCATCTTTTTTTTGCATCGGATTTGAATTACGTATACAGCTATCTAGATATGACAAAATATCAAAAAAGTACATAATAGATAACTCAATTTACAAGAAGAGCACTCATGCCTCTAATTTCGTTTGCAAGTACCACTGCGAAGTTATGGCACCTTTTTTTTCACCCCAAGTCAACCCTCATCCGTGAATACCCACCCAGGGAAACGTCTCAAAATCCCTGAGTTATTCAGACATGTCTCCGTCATCCATTTACTTGACTCCTCGCGAAATGTGGTCTTAGGCGTCTCCTTCCAAAGTGGAGTAGGTTACCAGGCTACTCAAACTATACCACAGAGCTCCGCCAGAAGGCGGATCACAGCACCTTCCATCGTTTGCGTGTTTTTATAGTGTCAACTGCACTCTCGCAATCGAAGTCTTGGCACGCACAAAGCTCAATGAGTAAAACTCCTTGCCAAAATTCAGATTTTGACGCCCGTCGAGATTGTAAACATCCTCTGCATCATCTTGTAAACTTGTCCTGATCCCTCTCACGTCAATCACAAAGAAATGTCTCCCAGGTTTGTGCGCAGCGCTTTATTTCCTCTATCGGGTATAAATATCGGCGTGGGCGTGTATTTGGTGGTCAACTGAGGCTAGAGAATAGTCGATGAGAGGTGTAGTCATTGAAATGAGGATGTACTAGGTCGTACTCGTAAACTTGATGAGACTTAGGTAGGAGTCAATCTCATTAGGAGCAAAAATTGACATGGCGGAGTATTTTGAATAATTGCCTCGTGGGCCAAATTCTTCGGAAGTGCGAAATTTGACTGAACTTGGCTCTGGGAGAATATTTCACTCCCAGGTTCGGAGAGGACACCACGTACAGGTGTTTAGTCTTTGCCCTCCTTTCTTGTCATCGAAACTATAATAGTTTGCAAGCCTTTTAAACACATTACTTGGATGAGGATGGATCTTACCAGAACTTCTTCATCTTAGAAGCATCACAGCGTTGTATTTCAAGACGAATGCTAACCCAGCCGCTCCAAGGCTGGATTATGATCCTCCAATTTGCAATCCGTCCTTGTCGTGACCCGTTGGTGAGACCGTTGCCCTTCGACCTCTGGAGCTTAACAGAGCTTTAATCATGGTGAATACGTAGGAATCCATCGTCCCCACTTCAGCAACATCCACTGTAGTGCCTTGATTAGTTTTTCACCTTTGTATGAGACCAGTCACAAACGATATGTCTCAAACTATCTCGCGCCAAACTTAGGGAGGGCCCATACCTCGTGATTTTCATTGTCTCGGCGCATAGTGAAATACCCGAAAACCTTTGGGACGACCCAGCTGATAGATGGTGGATCAGCTTCGGATGACGCTTGGCCTTCATTGCTTTGGCTCAAGACTCGGGTACTGTTCTACGGACGGCCTGCGGAAGGATAGTGCCAGGCTTATACACACAGCCCAGAAAGCTTGGAACGGGCGTATTCTGGGCGGTGCTAGTAGGACCATACACCTACCAAATGTCTCATTTTCCGAAACAAAATACATCCGGCCCCCGTGAGGTGTTCGGCGTCTGCCTTCGACAATGCCACAGGCAGATAAACTATCTGGGTATTCTGGTAGAGGCCAGCCCTGTCCTTCGGCGCTCATTATTTCCGACGTCAAGCTAATGGCGGCAACCAGATCTAGAGTTACTGGGCACTTCAACCGTTGCCCTAGCCACTTGATTGTCAGCTGTCATTGACACCACCTGATATGACGTAACCAGGCATAAGCATGCTATGGGTGTGTTTGGGAAAAAGTGAACAAACCTCATGCACCGGAGCACTCGACACTAACTGCGAGCGCCAACCTCACATATCGTGGCTTCACTGTCTAGAGGCTCACTACCTAGCTGCTGCATTTGCAGATTGCTCATCCCATCTAGATCGCAAACACAACATAACACTAATTATCTATCTACCCGAATTGCTCCGCCTGTTGGGGAGAATAAGACTTTTACCAGCATTATTTAACTGATAATTGCAGATTTCATGCAACAAGCGGTTCCAATGCCCATACTTCTATACGCTGCCAAAGACCTATAGATTGCCAGCTCCCACAACTTTTGCTCAGGCGCGAACAGTAAGGGGGGGGGTAATTTCCTGCTTCGGCTACGCAAAGCTTCCGGGCTATCTCGCCTTCGCCGCTTCATTCAAAGACGGTTCTTAACGCTCCCAGCATTGGGTACATCTGTTAGCTTCTCCCCACACTCAAACTCCTCCTTTGCAACTGACCTCAATTCATGGGCTGAGGATTCCGTCATATCTAAGCTTCTATTGAATCCATCTACGTGAAATCAATCTCAGCAAACGGTGATATTTGCTACCTTGGCAACGCCTGATTCCTCTTTTCCAGCATTTCGTGGGGCATAATTGAAGACGACAGGAATAGCAGTCGTCGACGGAGATCAGGGGACGAATCCTAGCAGCAGCAGACGCACGAGTAATTTCGCACGAGAAGCTAGTGGGACTGAACGGTACACGTCCTCACTCAGTGGCGCTAGTGGCCTAAGTTGTCTCGACTAGCACGGCCAGGATTGAGATGCTCATTCTAATCTTCTTTAACTATGAGATCCATGAACTAATAGAACTCAAAAGTAAGCGGTCCTAGCTTGTGCACAGGTCACGCCCGTCTAGGGTCCCGTTCTTGCCGACTACTGCGTCAATTTCAAGACTTCCATATCAGGGCCTGAAATAAGGTGGTCTACAACCGTAGCACAAAGTCGCAAAACTGACATGGTCGCATTAACAACGAATCATTGTGGTGAGGAGCATGAAGTAAGGATTTGTAGAGGCGCAATTCCACAAACGATACAGCTCTGTACCTAAGTAAGTGGACTATGAAGATATAGCCTGCTCGTCTGCGAGAGCCTGTCGAAGCCAGAAGAGAATTTAGAGCAAACGTGGGATGTTAATAATAGATCAGGCAGCGCCATACTTTGATATCTATTCCTGCAGTTTTCACTAGACTAGTCACTACCCGACCGAATCCAAGATTCGCGCCCAAATTTCCCGTCAGAAACGAAAACTTGAGTTTCGGTGTCAGTGTGACATGTAATCTAATTTGGCCGAAGTATGTGGGGCAATGGGAGCTTGACTGTATTGAAAATTGAATCTTAACCTACCAGTGAGGGTGTAAAATGCTCGGCATGCGCTGCTTCCCAAGGCTCTAAACTTTTCATCTCCTACGGCACTCCAAGTGAGCCAATTTGAGCAAACTATCGGGGAACTACTCAGCGGTTATGATAAGGTAGGATCCAAGCCCTCGTCTGCTCATATCCCATGGATGAGCCAAGTTCCGATGGCTCGTGTCTCTGAGAGAATCGCAGTGGACACGGCGCTCCGACGCACAGAGCAGCCAAAATACATTTGGTATACATCTCCATCTCACATCCTTCAACTCCACTCCCCCTCTAGTGGTCCAGGAGCAGGGGCGTAATTTGACCAGGATGGGTGTGGGTTACTTGTGTCCAGAGCTCCAACCATCACGCTCCCTGGTTACCCATCTAAACCTGCCGAGTCTCAAAACACTACCCAATTCTGAGTAGTGTTTCGTGATGATTCGTCATTGTTTCTGCACCACCATATCATTAATACTAGACTTTTCCTTGATTTCTTGCGCGCCAATTCTTTCACTCAGCTCCCCCATATAACACTAATCCACTAATATCAGCTCATTTGATCTTCACGTTGCTCAATACATGTTAGCACTAGGCTACCACCCCTACTTCCTGAGCGCCATCAAGCTACAGTAGCTTTGAACATATTGATGTTACCTTGCTCAACCAACTCTTTCACTTGCCTACTTCAACTTAGGCCTCCTAAGGCTAAGGACTGCCGGAGTGAAGACGAACCAAGAAATTACTCCAGGAATCTTCAAAGACATTTTGCTTAAGCCTAACTGACAGGAGTCGTTTTGGAGATGGCCCAAAATAGGCCCTTGAGCATTTTGCCTACAATAAAATGCTCCAACTGCTCAGTAGACATTCAAATATCTAAATTGGGAGATCATGTGTGTAATGACTCTGGTCAACGTGAGCCCTCTGGTCCTCTTTAATGAATACTCAAATATTAACATTTAAACTTGACAGTAACTCCTGCCGAGTCCCCAAAAGAGTACACCAAAATTTTAGATGCGCGAAATGAAAGCAATCCCCCTCTACCCAAGCCCGGAACTTTACTACCGCGAGTTGATACCAACATTGCGAGTAAGTTGCTTTACCCATAGAACTTTAGCTGTTGTTAATTTTTAAGATCGTCTCTACCTCCAACTTGGCCCCTATACTCCAACCAGTGCTTCGCCGTTATCAGGAAGTCCCGAGCGACTGCCGCATGCTAAACCTGTACGGAGTGCCACTATGCCTCTCGTTAGGGCGCCGCCATCTCCAGAGCCCCTATCGTCCAATCTCGATTGCGCGTTTCCGCCATTTCCGCCCACTAAACTAACAGCATCTAAACCGATTTTAAGGAGTACAAGTGAAGAAAAGAGAAATATAAACACAACCCAAATGCTTGCACCCCTGAGTCCCAGAGGTATAAATGCCGGTGGCTTTATGCAGAGGGCGAATAGCATTGTACCCGGACCTTTTGACGTGAACGGAGGTCGCACACCGCAAAGCCCAGAAAAATCTCATCAGCGAACTGGAACTGAAGGTAGTATGAAAGATATCTTGGATCTGGGAAAACTAGACTCCGCCAATGATCAATTAAGTGCTAAGAGCAACATGCACACAAGGAATTACTCTATCAGCTCGCTGAAATCAAAATCTAGCTACACCGCGTACCCAAAACCTCCTCGAAGGAATGGATACGAAGGATTCGGACCTCCAAAATCTGACGATGACTCATTTCAGAAACCGGTACGCTTAGAGAGTAGGTCCCAAACCTTTCCACCCAAAAGTGAGAAAGTGTCAAGTACATCATCTGACAAAGGGGTGAAAATGAAATATAATGAGCGAAAATCATCATCAAATTCTCCCTCCAATCCTATATCGCCTAGGAAAATTAGCACATCGCGTGAAGAGAAAAGCAGGAGTAGTCAGAAGGAAGATATTGCATCTCGAGATATGGCGCCCAGGTACTCAGGACTCGAAACCGTCTCAGGTCAAAGCCAAGCCTCTTTCCGATCACAGTCTACTCCAGGGAGCAGCTTCTCGGGTTTGGAAAACAGCAACAATGATTATTTGATATCGCCCTCATCGCTCTCAACCGTCAGCTCAACTGAAACATATGATGTCAAACTATCAACTCGAACTTCATCAAAATCAATTTCACGCTCACTAGAGAAAGGCTTTGAGGAATTTAGCTTTTGTCCAAAGCCAGTCACTTCAAAAGCACCCGCAAGGTCTCGTCGAAAACCTTCTAATACAAATTCGATTGACCTTCTATTAGCAGACTTGCAGTCATCTATGAGCGAGCCCTATCCTGCTGAATTACCCGTACCACTACAAATAGACGCTATGAAATCACCATCTTCACCTCGTCGAGTGAAAAACCAAACTACACGACCTCCACTTCCTCGTCAAAGTACAGCACCACTATTTTCCCCTCGCATTTCATCCGTGAATCCAGAACCGCTTCCCATAAACGGGCCAAACTCCCGCCCTTCAACTCGCGATGACTTACAATCTAAGGCTACCAACCGTGGTAAGGTTTCGAAAGGAAAATGTAAGGGCTGCAGCAAAGAAATCTATGGAAAATCAATCTCATCAGCCGATGGTCGATTAACTGGTCGATACCACAAGCAATGCTTCGTCTGTATGACATGCCAAGAGCCTTTTAAGACTTCTACATTTTACGTCCTTGCCGATGCTCCGTATTGTGAAAGACACTATCATGAGCTCAACGGGAGTATCTGTGGATGTTGTGACAAAAGTATAGAAGGGGAGTATCTCGAGACGGAAGGCAAGCAAAAATATCATCCAGGCTGTCTAAGATGCGAAGATTGCGATTGTAATCTAAGAAATGACTATTTCGAAATGAATGACCATGTCTATTGTGAGCGCCATGCCATTCGTCGTACGCGACAAAAACAAATTCTGGCCGCGGGAATGGGAGATAATGATGATATGGAACGCCGCACAACAACACTAATGACAATGTGCTAGTGTATCATTTCACCCCATTTCTAGCAAATGTATCTTATCACGTCTAAATTGAACGAATCTGAGACGTAGACACCTATGAATACAATAAAACATTTGCAATAGCCCTTGGATACACCGTTATTCACCTACAAATAGTTCTAGGAACAAGCGAAAACAAGTGTATTAAGTACCGAAATAACAGTTTTATCCACAGGATTCTCCGAATCCTGAAAACATGTGTATATTAATCTAAAGCAGCTCACGGGAACCAGCAGAAAGCCGTAATGAGTAGGAATATGGGCGCCGGGCACCATGGCTGCAATAACATTCTAGGGAGCTATTTAAATATTGTGCAGGTCATAATATGTACTGCTGGAAGGAGTTTTTGGGGTCATTAATCTTAGCGAAGGAAATTTGATCAAAGAATGTATGAGTGTTGATATAATACATGTAGAATAGACATCATGAGGAACTGTGATTTAATGTTAAGTTGCAAGATCCAAGAATAACGCTTGCGAAGTGTAACTGCAAGCATAGTAACGAACTTGAATCAGACGGGAACAAGCTGTTGTTGTCTTGTGATGCTGTCCCGCCACCACAGATTTCCATCATCTAGTGTTCTCATACATAGCCATGCTCTCAAGCCAATAGTTTGGGTGAGTTTGGGGGAAACACATTTTAGTGTTCGGGTACTACCATGAGGGCGGTACATGGCTTTCGAGGGGTAAGGATAGGTCAGCCGAGATTAAAGTGTCACGGAGAGCAATGAATACGAAGATTACGGCGCAGAATTTTTAATTGACTAAGCAGGGCCGCTGTATGTGCAGGCCACGCCGGCGGCTCTATCGGCCCGAGCATGTCGACTAATGAGTGCAGATTGCGCGCCTTCAGCACTAGGCCAAGGCTTCCGGGGAGGTTGGCTGTTCGGCGAGGTGGGCGAGATGAGCGACGAGATGGGCGCGCAAGAATGGCGAGAGGCCGAGAATACCCTGGGGCGTGACGATGCGGTAGGTGCCGCTAGGCTGGTAGCGGCCGCCGTCGACGAAGTGGCCTTGCCCATCGACTTCAAGGCTGCCGAAGATATCCTCGGGCCACGCGATGCGTCGGCCGTCGTCGGGCGCCGCGCGCTCATCGCTTATATGGACCCAGCCACCGCGCGCTGGTTGCCTGGCCGCGCCGCCGCGTCGCCCGACCACGCCAGCACTGCGCTGGGCAAAGGCTGCCGCTTGAGCCATGAGCGCAGGATCTAGCGCTGCCTTGGCCGCAAGCACGTCGTTCACGATGGCCAGGAAGCGTGGATTCTCCTTGAATGATGCGGGCGTAGGCGGTATTGCCGTGGTGTGACCAATACTCAAACTTAGAGCTGGCGGGTCGGTTGCGAGCAATGAGAGGACATGGCTGTTTTGGGTTGCCGATGGAAAAACATACTAGAAAGCGTTATCTGGAGCTATCTTCTTATCAGCCTTTTCAACTCACTATGTGAGGGTTATTAACCAGTGTCGAGACATGACGGCGCAATAAACAGGTGAATGAGGGCCCCAGGATTGAAGGTCGTAGCCTTGAAGGCGAAAACATATTTTTGGCGTCAGGGAAGCGATAATATACGGGGTTCGATGACGCTTGTTGTCAACAAAGTTTTCTGAAGAAAGTGAATGGGTCTACTTCTGCACTCACACCAACAGCACTAAAATTCGCGCCAAATCGAAGCGAAACCTCGGATAAAAACAACGCGCTACTAATCTTAAAATTTGGATTGACAGTCTTGTCACTGTCAAGTTATCTAGAACATTTGTAGCTTCTATTGGCTCGCGGCACTATGTGCGTAGCTGGGCAGATATAATACACGGTATCTCCATGTACTGAGGAGTAAATCATCGCTTCCAAAAAACCCGCTTACTCCAGTAAAGAGTAGTACCCCGGCTGGGTGCCTTGTCATATTCTCTTTGGTCTTCATCTACTTACAATAAATCCCTATTTGTCGAGCCCACCAAAAATCTGGCAATTGTTAGTTTTATAGAGAAACCATGAATTTTAATACTAGGATTCTATGAGTGACATACCGTCTCTACCATAATACCTGTTATCTGGTAAGGGTCGGCATTTGATGCTGGTCTTCGGTCCTCGAAGTATCCAAAACCTTTTTGGCTGACCTCCCTGGGAATACGAATAGAGGTGCCACGGTTTGCAACACCGTAAGTGAATGAATCAATATTGCCAGTCTCATGTCGACCAGTTAAACGCATGGTGTTATCCTCTCCGTATACAGCAATGTGCTCCTTGTGCCTAGCCTCAAGTTTCTTCATGGCAGCCTCTATAGCTTTCATGCCACCAGGTTTGCGCATCTCTTCCGATGAGAAGTTGCTGTGAAGGCCGGCTCCGTTCCAGTCACCTGGGATAGGCTTTGGGTGGAATGAAATCTTGGCACCAAATTCTTCTGCGATACGATGAAGTAGGAATCGGGCCAGCCAAAGTTGATCACCCACTACCTGTGTATCAACAACTAGGTTCGGGTATCTCGTGGGGTGTGCACTCACATTCAATTCCTTCACAAGGACCAACCTGGAACTCCCATTGCGCGGGCATAACCTCTGCATTTGTTCCCGAGATTTTCACACCAGCGAATAGACAGGCTTTGTAATGGGCCTCGACGATATCTCGGCAATACACTTTTCCAGATCCAACTCCGCAATAGTATGGGCCCTGGGGACCAGGGAAGCCACCGGCGGGCCATCCATAAGGCCTGTCGTGCATATCTAATAGTGTGTATTCCTGTTCTAATCCAAACCAAGGTTTTTGTGCTTTGTGCGCTTGCATGAGTTTGGCGGCTTCATGACGATGGTTATATTTGTTAGGAGTTCCATCGGGGTCCCAACATTCAGTGATAACTAAGATGTTTGGTGCACCGCGAAATGGATCTGGAAAAACAGCAACGGGCCGAAGATAGACATCAGAGTTATCACCGGGAGCCTGACCTGTAGAGCTACCGTCGAAGTTCCATTCGGGAAGATCATCTACTGTAAACTCTCCACTTGGTGGTATGCTAGTAAGGGTCTGAGGAAAAGATTAAAGTCGGCATGAGATGTGGTAAGAAATGGTTACCTTTGACTTTGAACGGACACCGCCAACAGCGTCAATCCATATATACCTTTAAGCATCCGTCAGACTCTCTAAGCGAGCAAATAATGGAGAGGGCTGGGGGGGAGCTTACTCAGCCATTGCGCTACCCTTTTGGTCCAGGCTCATGTATTTGAGCAACTAAGCACGGTTAGAATAGTTGTAGCGCCAAGACCCGAACTTCCTTACGTTGGTAGTGTAGGAGACATTGGTCGTAGCTGCAGCCATGATGCGACAGCGTTGGTGGTAGTTTGAAGTTTGGGTTTGGGGACTGTAAAGAGAGAGGTAAATGATATTTCACTTTGTTGAATGTCCAAAAATTAGGATAGGCGATAGATCTTTATGAGACTTTGGCACTCGCCATCGCCATATGAGGGGAAATTGTTCGTTTAATAGAACAGCACCTTGTGACCCGCTTAAATTAGGGCAGCGACTAGCAGAATGTGGCAGAGCCAAGGGGCTTGGCAGCAGCAACATCAGGCAGGAAAGGTCTCACTCATGGAAACAAGCTGCACCCTTCATCCATCCACTTTCGTATTTGGCTTCAATATTAATTGTCACTGTATATTCAGTCATTACAAATGCGGCACAAACTTTCTATCAACGCAGACCAAGGAAAACTATCCCCTTTCATACGTTGAAGAGGAACGTAGCGGAAACCATCTCCCCTCTATGAACAGGCCTGCCATGCTCTAAATTTAGCTGGTGCAGCAGCCTCAGCTTTACTACTAACTATTATGTTCTGGGTCACGACAGGCAGCAGTCGATCCCCTCTTAGCCGGGCTAATCACCTTCAAACCTTGTCGGTCGACAAAGCACGATCCCAGAAACACTGGCTGGATTTCCCACTGGGTCGAGTAAGGCGTTCTGGCTTTCTATTCGGAGTTAAAGATGCTCCGGAAGGGGCTGTCCTTCAATTATCCTTCCGAGTGGAGTCTTATCACTAGCCCCCACCAAGGCTCTTGCATTAAATCGACGCAGCATTCATGGGCTTCGCAATATTTTAACCACCACTAGGATCGTACTCCGAGGGAAAAATTACGGACAGTGTAGGTACTCTTGTCAATTCAGGTGAAGATGAACGGGGCTTGACAAAATCGTCGACGGTCTTTGGAGTAGTGCAATTGAAAGAAGAAACAATTGTGCAGCAGAGCCGAACCAAATGACATGGATCATGAAGACGGCTTGCAAACCTGTCATGTCACGATTGGAACGGCCGATGTTCGATACAGAAAACACTACGTTGTAAGCTCTGGAAAGACGCTTGAAAACGTAATAGTGTCTAAGGTGTGAGGTAGAACCGTCATGTGTGGGGTGAAGTCTATTTTAAAAAAAACCTCTATGAGAGTGTCAATATCTTTCTCAGCACTAGCCTTTGGGAAACCTAGCTAATCCTGCCCGTGTTAAACAGCTCACTAACATTGGCTTTCCTTGACACTCACAGAATCCCGCCGATGTCGATCAAACATGATGGAGAAAGCTATCAAAAGTTTTGACTGACTGGAAGAAAAACCTCAGTTCCCACGTTATAGATTAGATTTTGGGCCAAGTCGAAGGTGACATTGGTTTTATCATATTTGGAGACAGGGCTTTGCTTGCACGTGAGCTCGAGATAGGGTTAAGCCGGTCGAAATTCTTGAACTATTGATCCTTAACGAACCTTTACGCAAGGGTTGGAGTGGATGAGGGGAGGAAGAATGAGCCACGTCGTGCTCTCAATATATTTATAGGTATATCAAGAGTAATTGGTGACTAAGCAGAACTTGAAATAGAAGACTAAGAGCGTGTTTAGTCTTTGCAATGGTAACAGTCACGTATACATATACTTTTAATTATTTCAGCTCGTGTTGTTGGCACTCAGCAACGCATCGTCTATGGCAGCCAGCTAGAGTAGTTGGGAGTAAATCATATTTAAGGCGAGCCAGAATAAGGGCTATGGGGTCGAGAGGTGCCTATTATTTGCTTCCAGCAGGATTTCCATTAGACCAGGAGGCCCCTGCAGACTGGGACTAGTGTGAGTACCTGGTTTATGAGCTTCATCTGCATCCGGACTATGAGACCCAGAGGAGCAGGCATGAAAGGGCACGCCTAGGGTGAAACGCGCAGAAACTGCAATGACAGGAGCTGCGACATGTGTAGGAGGAGAGATCCAAATTTTGACAGTCACAAATGGAACAGTATCGAATGGTGTGCGCCGGTTACAGTTGGCGCGGGGTGATGAGGGGATATGATGTGCGGCGAAGACGTAGTGGGAAAGTGATATGCTCGCCGCTACTGCCGAGGCCGGATATGGCCGACAAGAAATATCTCAGGCTGGCATTGACGGGCGATCTACACTATCGCGTGTGGCGGCTAGTGCGAAGAGAAAGCGCAGCTTCATGTGTGCCGCGTTGTCACCTTGGAAGCAGGGCCACAACAGTTCAGTCAGGTGACCCGCGGCGATTTATTTGGTGGTTGTGGCGGGGAGGAAGGACTTGGACACTGAGAGTCATGTTCAAGGTCGACTGCGCGTCTCCTACACCCGCACTTGTGCAGGCTGGAAGTGCGAAGAGGCACCCGACTATCTGCACATGGGTAGAACAAGCAACTTCAACAGACCTAGCCGTAGCCAGCGCAAAATCGACAGCAACAGCTTCAGAGGTCATTAGGCCGTATCTTGGTCGGAGTTGCGTGGTACGAAATAGTGCACGTGCATGTACTAACACAGGCCAGGTTTAGCCAGCGAGACCAGATTCGGGAGGTTATCATCTGCCAGCGCCCGAATGCCCATCATTGCGCGCTTCGCACTCCGGCCCTCGGAGTCACGGGATGAGATTGGCCTGTGGGAAGTCATCTGATCAACAGGAGTGTGGCCTATATAAGATCCGTAGCGACAGAACCATTGTCCCTACACTTTGGCCTCCTCGTTCGTCGGTCTGGGGAAGTTGGGTGCCTCAAGCACCCAGAGTAGTCAGCTTTGGCATGCTGTCCCCCACTAAGGACTAGGGTATGTAGTCATTAGTTGGGGGTAAAATAGAAAACAAATAAACCTCGACCCCCTTCACGAACCCAACGATTGTCATCACATGTAGCTCTAGCAGGCATGTTCTTCTCTTGCCCTCGGGAACTCCCTACCAAGCAAAAGCAGCCGAGCATCAACATCACCAGACCCAGCGCATCGGTTGAATTGAATTGCAGAGTGTGTCGAGAGGTTGTCATCCGGTGGGATCGTTGCGTGTCTGGGATCGACCTATGGGTGAGTGAACGTGATTTTTGAAGTCTGGATGCCGCGGCTACTGCTGACATTTTCTTTTGATACCCTCGATCTGCAAGCTGGGACAGGCCAGCCGTGTTTTTACCATTCTGAGCACTCTGAGAATCTTCTTGCCACAACTCATTGAACAGTCATCTTGAGTGTGAGTTTATCGTGCTACTTGAGTCTTCGACTATCTAGCATATTGGGCTCCCCTCTGGCCCAGGCCACACCTTGTACACCGCTCCTTGCCTCTTGTGTTCCTTGAGAGATCATTGACATATTGCCCGTGATGAGTAGCCATTCAGCCACCTTTTCCATGGAACCTTCCACCCCAAAATGGAAGCAATGGAAACTGCGTGCGCGGGAAAAAGTCACAGAAAACCTGCAGGCCCAGCCAGGCGAGGTCTAGCCACTGGGACCACGTGAGGTGCGGATAATCATCTACATCTCCCTTCTTTGTAACATTAGAGGCCATCTTGATCTAATCCACCATCGCTGTATCGGCTGCTGGCTACGCTCCGGAATCTCATCACATGGCTTTTCCTCCACGATCAAGGGATGGTGATGAGCAGGGCTCCGACCCTACCAATCGATCTGATCGTGGTTAGCTTCATGATAATGGTGTTAGGGGGGATGTGTTATGGGATTAAGACGATGCAGACCGCGAAAACGATTGGGAATCCGCATGGAAGTGAGGACTTTGTAACACAATCTCGCCTCTGCAGACTCTATTATGAGAGCTGGAGGTTCGTAGGGGACACGACCGACAGGTGTTGAAGACAGTCTCCCTCTTTAGTCCAAAGATATGTGAGGCATCTAGGCTCTCCCATCTACAGCCCATGAATACCGATGTCACGGAATGTATATCTCTTAGTCCATCTTCCCTGCAGCGCCTAGATGACGGTTCAACCCCTGACGACAACTTATTTGTCCCGACACTCGAAGGAATCTTGACATTGAATGATGCGGTAAAGTAGCCCAGCCGAAAATATTGGTGTCATTTTGCGCAGTGGGGAATACCAGACACCCATTACAAGTAAAAGCACACCGGGCTAGCATGGAACTCCATCGTGGCTCTGTGTGGTCTAGGCATCAGTTGGAGATATGCACTAGGCAACGGCCACAGACGTCGACTTTTCCGTCCCCCAACGAATGGAAGAGGTGTCATTAGGCGACTTTTGCCATGTAGCTCCCCAATATTTCGCCAAAGGATTATATCGACCTTGCAACTTCATAATCATAGATTAATTAGGTTTCTCGTCCTCCACCCCTGGAGAGATCTCTCATCCCAACTATCGGGCCATAGAATTATTCGCTGCTATGAATCAAAGTGTCGTTTGGAACTATCGCCTTTAATCTAACCGTCGAATCCGCGGGAACATGATTTCATGGGTTTCCCGAGTAGAGCGGAATACGAGTCGAAGCTACTTGGTTGACCTTTGCGATGTATAAGTGTTCTTTCCTGATACCTATCCGTACAACTAGACGGGATAAAAGGAACTCGGGTTGATAGTCGGCACTGCCATGGATAACAGAGATGGGCGGCGTTAGAATTTGATGGACAGGGATATGACCCGTGTTTACGTATATCGTGCGCATGACTCCTCTTGGACGTGGTGATGCACTGCTTAGTCATAGACTCCGACAGGACAATAAAGTAACCGACTACATTCACAATGCCCATATACCTACTCTGGGCTGATGACCCCTTTTTCCACTGGTCTAATCTCCTTACTTTTGAGTTTTGCCCTTTTATCCTCAATGGCAGGCCATACCATTCTCCATCAAGCTCAGAGCTGTGGCTAGATTAAAGCTTCCACCAGTCTGAAAGGTAAATTCTGAATCTATCTTTAGCCACGCCTATGCCGCCTAAGCCAAGACTCGTCACAAACATCGCTCCAAAGAACCGAGAGTATCTAGTCTCACAATCAACTCTGTAAGATCTTGCATGTTATCAACCTCATATCGTGTGAGTCTCTTCTGCTCAGCGAAACTGGGCGTGAAGATGTTTCGCTGGATCTGAGTGCTGTAGTCCGAGTTCCGCCATTCTTTAATGACCCGTGGATTCAGATTGACTGAACCATGACGCCCGGCGGCGGGGGGGCAAATAGATTAGGAGCAGGTTTGTTGAATATCAGCTGTCCATGGACTCGCTCGTAAATGAGACAATGCTACCCAAGGGCTGAGCCCTCGTCAGAAGCGAATTATTGTAATGACTAAGACTCTGATTCGTGTTTACGTAAGCTCCAGTTGCACCTACAGCTACTGTGCCTCTAGGATCCGAAATGTAAATCTTGAAACTGGGTTGTTAAAGGGATTAGCCCTGTAGTTGCAGCTGGGCTGGCTCGTAATAGGTTAGTATGTCTCTCCTCATTACCCCGTTCGTCATGAAGTATGGTCCCATTGTCTTTTTCAACAATCGCTTAGAGAAACACAATTTCAACGACATTTTTGGCTGCACAACCCTTCATCAACATCACTGTCAATTCACCCTCTATTCCGGCAAACAATGTCTCTCGAAAAGTCTGCTTCGGAAACCAATACTCGCAGGCATCTAACTCGCGATCAATGCATTGAAATACGAGCATTAAGAAGACTTGGCTATACATTACAACATATATCCGACAAACTTGGCTTCACAAGAAGGCAAGTGCAATTAGCGTGTGCTCGAGAGACAGCGAATCCTAAACCTCGCAAAGGATGTTTGCCTACATTAAGCGCGGAACAAGTTGATGAGCTTGAGGCTTTTGCCCAGGAATCTCCTGAACATCGACAGATGTGCTATTTGGAACTAGCGATGGGACCCTTCTGCCACTGGGGATGCAGTGAGCGTTTAATTTCTAATGCACTCCAAGGAAGAGGTAACAGAAGATTCATTTCTCGGAAGAAGTCTCCGTCAAGTGCGGGTAACAAGCACGAAAGATGTGTATTGGTGATGAAGGCAAATGGAGGGTACAAAAGTTATTAGGATGGAGCAGACTGATGCAAAACATGTAGAACGGTTTCATTTTAGTTGCGAGCCATGCTGAGGGCTTCGATGTATACTTTTGCAATAATTTTTGAAATAGGTGTGTATTTTCAGATTATATCAATTAATTTTTTTCAAGTTTCAATTTTAAATGAGGACCATTGTACTTTTAATTTAGAATTGAAAACCATTCCCATAGTTTAGACTTTCACGGAATATCATTGGATAGGACCCCTTGCTTGCATAACTACCCAACGAACTAGACATGGGCCTGCATGAAGACCATACCAATTAAGGCAATATGGACAGGGATCTAACCCCTATCAGTTTAACAATTGTACTTTTACACCCCATAAGAGATTGTAATTATGAATTAACCTTGGGTCTGTAGGTTTACATCATTCTTGAAATTCAAGAAGATGATACCGGTGATGGTTCAGTCTTCCTTCTCTATGCGTGAGATGCTGTGGTATATGTGAAGGCATTCCCCCTTCATTGCCCATCTTCAAGTTGTCGCAGGCTCAACAAGACTCGCATCACTTTTTGTAAGTTATCCACTGTGTATTCAGCGAGACATCTATGGGGAGACCCTTTTTTTAATTGACTCTTCAAACATGATGTTGGACAAGCTGTACCAGCTTCATCACTCCATTTTCATGGCGAAGTGATTTGCAGTTGATTTGTTTACGCAGATACCTGGCCGGCAGTAGGGAGCTCATGCGAAATCGCTACACGAAGCAGATGAAGATACAACTCATAGTAGCCTCCAGACCGGTAGGGACGAAATAACTCGTCCCGAAAAAGGTTGTCTTGTTCCTGTAGGGGAAATAATCTGCGCAATCCTAGATAGCCTAGTCGATGGCATTAAACCACAATAGAGTGGCAGAATATTCAATGAAATCCTTGAAAACCGAAATATAGAGCTGGTGTTTGAGGGGCAGACGATGGAATGGATAGATGTGATAGCTAGAGCACGCTTTGTTATGATGTGCGACGAAGTAATCAAGGCCATGCCATCGCGTGTGGCTCAAGGACACAGAATATACTACTTGAGAATTGTGCATGCGAGCATGTATATAGCTTCCTAGATGTATCCACAATAAATGGATACAGGCTCAGTCCTATGCTTTCTGTTCACACACCTCCAGCATTTTATTGTATAAGTTGTGCCGATGTATCGGCTCAGCGTGTTCTGCATATCTCGGATAGTCAAGATGAATCGAAGTCGAAAGCAAACACAGACATATCTCCATTTGTCAACTTCCCAATCATGCAGCACTTGCCATTATCCTCTGCGTCCTCAACCTCTTTCTAACCGCACATCTTCTCGCCTCAACGACCGATAAAGACGACTCTCCAATTGCAAACAGGAGATTGCCTCATTCATTACCGGCCATTCCTCACTACAAGTTTACGACGCTACGTATACCCGAAGGGAGGAAATTAAGTCATGATATACAAAGCTCGGATCATGGTTTATGGGGGACTGATGCTCTAATGGGGCTCTACATCTTGAGGAAAGACAGGTAACTGAGGTGTGGAGCGAGGAGGAGAAGCGGTCTCTAAAGGCCATGCTAGGACTGAAATTTTCAAGGGGTTTTCAACCTTTGGAACGTTTGTGGGCGTCGAGACTTCTCTGACATATCAGCACGACCTTTGGACAGGAGTTGGAAAGAGTCTAGAGAGGCAGAGTGTGAATTCTCCGAGTTACCCACCAGTCTGCAGCGCCCAGCCGGCCGGCCACTTCGAACGCATCAAAAGGGTCACTATAACTTCGGGTTTAGTCCTAATGCTGGTAAAAGAAGAGCTCCGCACCCGGTGGATTTTGCGATTTCTCTCGGCTGCCACACATCCGCAAATGGCCATCGTTTCGTTGGCTGGAGAGGGGAGATAATGGAGGGCAAAGGGCTCCTCTAAGTGTATGATCGAATGAGGGCCTGTGAGGGGCGGTACTGTTTGAGGGGAATCGTACGGGCAGCATTGGGGGGAATATACTACTAGATACGTATCCTTGGCCTGCTGGCAGAAAGAACCTGTATGTCCTACATAGCCAGAGACTAAGACAGGACAGTAAAACAAAATAATAATTAAAAACATCATTTTGCCAAAAGGCTGCGCAGCGCTCCACGATGCCCGTACCATCAGTCTGACATTGTGAATCATAATTTTTTATCTTCATTACCCTCTTCTCATCTATTCGCTTTCCGTGCGCCAACATGGCGGGTATGGGCAAATCCCGCGGTTTCAACGCGTCGCCAAAAGCGACAATGGCCATAATAGATAACGGCAGCGAAGCGCACATAGCCGCAAAGGATCCCAACTTGAAAATTAAAGGGAAAGTATTGAAAAAGGTCCGACGAAGAGTGATGGGAGGGATGGATGGGCGGGACCTACCAACCATGGAAGACGTGAATGAAGCCGTCAAGGCCTTCAATGCACACAAAAAGGCTTGGACGGAAACACCCCAGAGATAGTCTCCCCTTGAGGAGAGGATGATGGCGCTAGAGGAGGTCGTCGTCGAGAAAAGCTGCTCCAGCAGTGGTTTCTGGCGCGCCGCCACCAAGGAGCTACGCGCCGGTCGTGGCTCCGCAAATAGCGAAAACGGCGGTCAGAATAAGAATAGACGGAGCACGAAACCCTACAGCCGGAGGAGCTGCTTTCAAGGGCCAAAAAACATATTGAAGCAGCATTCGCAATTCGACAGATGCAAAGCAGCAACACCGACATGTTTGTCCAGTCGTCGTACCAAAGAGACGCGGCGCATAATGTGCGACAACCTATCGAATCTAAAGCCTTGCGGCAGGACTTTCCAGTCGAGGTCAACGGTGTCCCATTGGGGGAGACGAATTGAAGCGGGCAGAGATGCCAATAACTAGGTCATCATCCGGGAGATGGAGATGGCAACAAGGGCACGAATTCAAGGTCTTTCGATTCATAAAATTCGATGGTTATATGATGGAAGTGTTATGGCCAGGCATCCTTGAAGAGGTTTCAAGGAGAAGGTTCTCAGGAATAGTGGATAGGAGAAGGTTTCCGAGAAAACTCTGACAGTTAGAGATGGAGGGGCTGGCGTCATGACTATATTTGCCATAGTATTAGTTTAGTCAAGTACTGTCTCGAGTTAGATATAAGGAAGCTGGAGCTGCCACATAGTAGTTCTCCAGCTTCTCAATCTTTCATTCTTTTGATCTTTGATCTCGAAATCTAGCACTTATATAATATCATACTTTTAGATCCTCACAGTCCGATATTCTCAGTCTTTCATTTAGTATTTACATACTCGTACTTGTGTTCACCCTGATCTATCAGCCTTGATCGCGGGCTCGGCAACTCGACTGCTTGACTTGGTGTCTCGACTCTCCTGTAGTTCTCCGACCTTTGACCACCTGGCACCTCGCCGGTTGGATTATATCTGAGTATCCTTCGTTAGCAATTTTAATCTGAACAATTATTAGTACATTACCTTCGGCAGACGGCGATCTCCAGTATCCCTAGCGCACGCCGTAACAGGAAGGGAACACCAGCGGTCAAAGGTTAGTGGCGGCAACCGCGGAACAATAGTGGTCAGCCTTTCATCGGAGTCAACTCTTTGGACACTTCGTCGACCAGCGCCGAGTGAGGGAGTGCCTTCTCTTTTCAATTTATCCTAGCAATAGTCTATCCGAAGAATTGGCCCCGATGATGATGCTTCTGCCGTGGGGATGATTGGTGCCTCTAGGGCTTCGACTACCTAGCGTGGTCGTCCCGGCCCATTTTTGAGTTCTTCAGCATTCTTACCGGTGACGAAAAAGAATCCCTAACCATGAGTCGTACTGACTATTCGCATTGGCGCCATGGTTGGTTTTCGGTTCCATATTTCTGCCGTTCTCTATAACAGCTCCATCCGACCATTCTCCACACTTCCCTTGTAGACCTGGTAGGTCTGACACGCTGCTTTCTGCCCCAAACGGTATTCTTTGCCGCAATTCGCGCAAGAAACTCTTTTCTCCGGACAGTCCTGAGTTTAATGAGCGCCTGTGCACCCAACGCACCTAGATGTCTTTCGACACGATACCTGTGTATGTCCCTACTGGCTGCAGTTGAAGCACTGCTCTAGCTGGGATCGTGGTCATCATACCTGCGCGATGAAGAGCATGGCGTTGATGACAAAGTCCTGTTGAACTACCTCCGTTTGCATTGCATCCGACGGGAGGCCGACCACTATTGTTCCGCGGTTGCCGCCACTTTCCTTTGACCGCTGGTGTTCCCTTCCATCATATAACCATCGAATTTTATGAATCGAAAGACCTTGAATTCGTGCCCTTGTTGCCATCTCCATCTCTCGGATGATGACCTAGTTATTGGCATCTCTGCCCGCTTCAATTCGTCTCCCCCATGGGACACCGTTGACCTCGACTGAAAAGTCCTGCCGCAAGGCTTTAGATTCGATAGGTTGTCGCACATTATGCGCCGCGTCTCTTTGGTACGACGACTGGACAAACATCTCGGTGTCGTTGCTCCTTAGTTTCCTCATGGCATATGCTCCATTTGTATGTAATTTTGCCTTGTTAAGCAGCTCTATCGGCAGCATTTTGTCTGCTCCTTCGACTCGTATCCGTACTGCCGTTTTGGTCGCTGGCGGTGTTAAGGTCGAGGCGTACGTGCGTTGTCCTCCCATTGTTTGTGCTGATTTTTGAGCCGACTTTTGGACCGGCTTCTCGAGACTCTCCCTTACTGCCTTTTCCAAGGCCAACATCCAATCTTCTATTGCCATAGTCTTGAGCTTCGATCGTAAAAATGTTGCGTGGGGCCTGAGGGCATCGAGAGCCTCATCTATTTCCACCATCGGTGTCGCAGTAATGTTACTTCCTGCTATCACCAGTTTGTCTCGAATCTTGTTTAGATAAACCCTATTGCCTTTAGATTCTCCATTTTGGTTGTCGAAGGGGACGCGAGAGACTCTATAGCCGTAATCGCAGCTGTTCTGCTGTCCGTTGGTCGTTTGGGTGGTGCCGTGAAACGATTTGCAGCCGCGAAATCCACCCTACTGGCTCCCCAACTCGCCATGCCGAAGCGCAACGAAAGAATTCGGGGAATCAGGTGGGAGGGATGGATTCAGATGAATGCAAGAATAAAAACGATGAAATCCCGTTCGTGGAACGTGGTGCCGCAGTTCGTCAAAAATGATGAGGTTTTTTTATTACTATTCTTCGATTTCGATTTCATTTAATCCGATCAGGCACCCCGTGGGTCCATGCAGGTGACTATCTTCATCATTTACAGAGGAGGAAGCCAATTTGGTGAAAACCCCCCTGACCCTGTCTATTTATATTACTATCAGTTTGTCTAGTTTAGCTTCAGGAAGTGCAGTGTACACTGTTCAGCCCGTGTGGAATCCGTCCTCTCCCTTCCAGATCGTGATATTATATCCGGAATTGCTATCTCGGCTTCCCCTGCGAGTCGATACTGTTTTATCCAACCTTTGTTTAGTATCCACTGTGTGATTCTAGGCACACCTTCTGAGCTGTTCATCATTGCTTCAAATGTCCTGTCTTTAGCTTGTCGAAGAAAGTCGCCTCTTCCATTTGCCCACTGCGGACACGCCAATACCATGTGTTTGACGTTTCGTGACGGATATCCACATGGGCAGCTTGGGTTTTCTACTCCGCGTACTTTCCTTCTGCACAGGTAGGAATTGAACCCATATGCTCACTCCTTATCTGCATGGCTATGCTACTTTGGGCCCTGTTAAGGGTTTTGTGGATACTGACTGGTATTCCTCTAGAGGTCATCGTGGTTCTTCCCGTCTTTTCATCTGTACGGATATTTGCTGCGTTCCAGATTTTGGAATCTACTGTCGAGTGATGGTTAGTTGTCTGCCTAGCAGTTAGTCTCGTTCAGGGTCGTTCCCATTCTCTAAAAGCTGCGACCTTTCCAGCCGCTTTCTGTCGTTCCTTAGAATTGATATCGCCACATATTTGGCCCCAATCCGCAATATCTAAGATCCTCGTGACAGCTCGTGTATCTTGCCTCCCAGCTCGGGGTTGCTTAATCTTTCTGCATGCCGACGATATTGTATCTTGAACAGGGAGGCTTTTCGATAGTCCGGCGTGTTGGACCCTCCTTTGTTTCAGATAAATTTTCATCGGTAAGGTAGAGGTCTCATGCTCAAGTACCTTGCTGTTGGTCAAATTATACGTTCCCATGACAATCTTTAGGCATATTTTTTGGATACTACGAAGTGGCTTGATCACTCTTTCGGGAATTTTGCCTGCCATTCCGGGTTCGGCCCAAATGGGGGATCCGTAGGTGACAGCTGGTCTCACAACCGCATTGTACACAAGTTTTGCCTTGTGAAACGTTGCACCCCAAGTTGATTGTGCCAATCTACCTAAGGCTTGTATCTGTGGTTCGACTTTGAACTGTATGCTTTTGACATGAGCACCCCAGTTGAGCTTCGGATCGAGATGGATACCCAGAACACGGAGGGATGGTTGCCGCTTCGCGAGATGACCTTGGATTTGAACAGTGGCTTTCATGTTGTGCCTCTTTCTAGCTCTAGAGAAGTACATAAGCTGGTACTTTTCCGGGGCAAATTTAACTCCATGTCCGTCTGCCCACTTTTCGCAAATTCCATGAAGCCTTTCGAGACTTTGGCAATTATCTTCCTTAAAGTCGGATCAGATCAGTATGTTAGTACCATCCTCGAACCCTACAGCCGTACAGGACGGCGACTGAAGTTCGGGAAGAAGCGTGTTGACAGAGAACAGGAGGAGTATTGGCGGGAGAGAAGAGACCTGTGGAATCCTGGTATTAGTAGAAAGTCGATCGCCTTTAAACGAACCAAGGTTCAGCATTGTAGTTCTGTCTTTGAGAAATGACTCGATGTACGATGTGATCCTTCTTGGTATACCCTTAACTCTCATGTTGTGAATAAGCCTCACGTGAGACACATTATCGAAAGCTCCGAATAGATCAAGACTGAGGAGAGAAGCAACTCTCTTTTTGTTCTTTCCCCATATTGAGTGTACTTTATTTTTATTTTTATTATTTTTGATTTTGAATTTGATTTCATTTAACCCGATTTGGCGCCTTATTGGCCCATGTAGGCGGCTGAAACCTATACATATATTTATATGAGGGGGAAACCATTACGATAAAACAATTAGATTGATTCTTCATCACATCCATATCACATCACATCACCCACAATCCCTCGTACAAGAGCTACTAATCGGTGCAATGGCCCCTGATATTGCATCGTCATTGTCAACGCCCTCCAATCCAGGAGGGCAACTTCACCCAAGCCTGCTTGGCATTGTGAATGCAATGCAAAAAGCAGAACAACAACGGAAAGAAAGACTGGGTATAGCCCAGGAATTTCTAGAACTAATCGACTCCTGGGCTAAGAGCAAAGGAGAGAAACAAGCAGCAGCAGTCGTCGCGACGCCGATGGAAAAGATCACGCCTGTAATAACTGCCTTTGCAGTAGATCAGGCAGAAGCAGCCAGCCTACAAAGTAAGAAACCTCCCACTATGGCAAGCACTCCCAAACCAGTCGCTCCTAGGAATATCACTGCTGTTGAGGATCATAGCCAAGCCCTTCCCTCAAAGCCCCAAGACACCAGCTCGCCCTGGGTGACAGTAGCCCGCAAAGCGGCCAAACTACCGACGCCGCCTAGCGTGCAAGTTCCGCGAAGGCCTGCTCCAGCAAGCAACCCGAAACCTCAGACAATCCCAAAGGAGGACAAGCGCTTGTTCTTACGACTGAGGAAAGATCACCACTGGCACAAGTTATCGCCAGTCACGATCAAGAAAATTATCACCAAAAAAGCTGGGATAGCAACTTCCGCTATCACGTCCATGTACTCAGTCAGGTCGTGGATCGCTCTCGAATGCGCATCAGATGCATTGAGAGATACAGTCACGGGAATTGCACCTCTCCTACAGGAAGACAATACTGTGATTGAGGAAGCGTCCAAATGGACGTCTTTGATAATCCCGCATGTAACATTGTACATCAGGACGCTTGAAGGCAGTATCCAAGTCACCAACGAAATGGAGAGGAACGAGTGTCAAGAAGTATGCGGCGCCACACCAATCCAGGTAAGGCCCACAGAAACAAAGCTGGGGAAATACTTAAGGAGCTGCATTGTTCATTTCCAACAAAAACCAGAAAACACAAAATTTCGGCTACTTGACAAGAGCGGACTAGTCATTCCCTTCTCGCGCCAAAGACCAATCGAGCAATGCCAACGTTGCTGGGGATTCCACACAACGCATTCCTGTATTAGGAGCCCTAGATGTGGAGGATGCGGAGGAACCCACGAGATATCAGAGTGCCAGGCCAAGGTGCAAAAGTGCTCGAATTGCGCGGGACCTCACCACTCGAATGAGGGTAGCTGTATGGCCAGGCCAAGACGACAAAATGGGATAATTCTGCCCCACACCCCCGCAGAATTACATATTATAAGAGAACGCGAACATCGTGATTATCACGCTGCTCTAGCGCACTCAGAAAGGAATGGCAAAGCGGTTGAAACCGTCGTTGCCCAGGACTCAACAATGTCGTGTAAATGTTAGGAAACCCCTCAAAAAAAGCACCAAAAGACAAATACAACACCCTCCATTTTTACCAAGTGAATGTCGGAAGGGGTGGAGAAAATATGGACATAGCATTGCAGCAGGCATTGGAGGCCGGTGCATACGTAGTCATGGTACAGGAGCTATGGACAAGAAAGAAAGAGGGGGTTTTATCACAAAAAGTCACCCTGGCTACAACAGCTATATTCCATTTGGAGGAATAGATGTCCGGCCCCGTGCTGTTACTTTCACTCGGAAAAGCATTCAGGCAACTCAATTCTTTCCATCGCTGTCAGGCCCGACATCTGACTACTGTTTTGTAAAGATGGGCAGTCTGACCTTTGTCAACGTATACTGTGCCCCAGGAACTTGTTGAACCTTGGAGCTCCTACTCCAGGGGGAAATTAGAGGTCTAGTGGTTGTTGGAGGCAATTTCAATTATGTGTCACAGTATTGGCAGCCGCTAACGACAAATCAGTACGGCAATGGTAACCAGATTATGGAATGGGCATCAGCTCATGACATGGATCTAATCAGCATTGTTGGAGAGCCAACGCATAGGGATGGGAACGTCCGAGATCTAACGTGGAGCAACACGGCCGCTATAGCATCAGTGTCCAACCATTACCATTGTACCTCAGATCACTTGACCATCGAGGGTACTGTGCTGAATCCTATAGTGAAAGATCTCTCTAGCATTGCAAGGAAAATTCGTGTTAGCGACGCCAACTTGAAGGAATTTAGCCATTGGACCAAACCTGGCCCTCTTGACAACGTTATTGACATCGAAAACTTCACGAATGATCTCCTACAAGCACTTGGAGATGCGCTCAAGATTGTAGGAAGAGTCCCAGCCATCGAAAGCGGAAGAACTGGGCCATGGTGGAGCGATGAATGTCGCACGGAATGGCAGGAATACAAGGCAGTCAGGGACAAGCGAACCTTGCAAAAGAGGCCTGCAGAAGCTTTAGAGCTGTGGTACGAAAAGCAAATCGAGAGTACTGGAAGAGACAAGTGGAGGCAGTCACTACTGACGCGCAGGTCTTCAAGCTCATGAGATGGGCCAAACCTCGACCAGCAGCTGAGTCCCTTCCCCTGCAGATTGACGAAAACCGCTGGCTATCTGAACCGCGAGAGCGAGCCAGTATGCTACGAGACATTCTCTTGGCAAGATTTAGCGGAGAGAACAATATTTCTACCTGGGAGAATGGACAGGAGAAGCGTATGCCATGAGATACGGAAATATCACTGGACAATGTGACAAGCGCCGCCGTATCTGTCAACAATTCAGCGGCGGGAGCGGACAAGATAACGGTACAATTACTGAAAGCCTGTTGGTCCCATCTAGGACCTCTGGTTAAGGATCTCTACCAGGCCTGCCTGAATATCGGCCACTTTCCCACGGCTTTCAGGGTAGCAGAGATTGTGCTTCTTCCAAAACCGGAACGAAATCTGTCAGCTGCTAAGGGTTGGCAACAAATCTCGCTGTTGTCGAGTTTAGGTAAAGGACTTGAGCGTTTAGTTGGCAAGAGAATGGCATGGCTGACAATATGCCACCAAGTTGTTCATCCGCAATTATTTGGCTCAATACCAGGACGATCAGCGGTCGACCTTGCATCCTGTGTAATCCATGATGCTGAGGCAGCCATGAGAAGCGGAAAATGTGCGGCTATGGTCACACTAGACATGCAAGGTGCCTTTGATGCAGTCCTACACAACCGACTGCTCAAACACCTTCAAGAACAAGGCTGGCCACTATCCCTGTGCCGGTTTATTCAGACCTTCCTATGCCAAAGAAAAGTCTAGGTGAAATACCGTAGTGGAACCACAGAGGAGAAGACACTGGAATGTGGAGTGCCTCAGAGTTCGCCACTGTTGCCACTTCTTTTCATGCTCTTTATTGCTGTACTATTTCAGGACCATAGTCTCTCTAGTAGATTCGGGTACACTGATGACGTAGCAATCGACCGAATTGGAAACACCGCGGCAGAAGCCATATCCGCAGCTCAAGACGACCTCGACAACCTCATCCTTCCCGCCAGAGAGTATAGGATTGAGTTTGACCCAGCGAAGTCCGAACTTCTAGTGACCGGAGGAGGGCCTAGAAAGAAAATTAACACGGCAGACCTTTCAATCTTGGTGAAAAATCGCTGGATAGTACTGTCACCTCATATCAGGTGGCTAGGAGTCTGGCTTGATACCCAGCTAAACTTTAAGCAACATGTACAGGAATGGGCTGGAAAAGCTAATCGTCTAGTCCATTTCTTACGACATATAAACAGAGTTCAACGCGGTGCAGCACCCGGACCTCTGATTCGTGCAGTAAATGCATGAGTTTTGAGCACAACTCTCTATGGGGCAGAAGCGTGGTGGCCGGGTCTTACTCAAATAACCACACTACAAGATAAAGAGGTCGTCACTGGAGTAGGCTGGCATATATCCCTACTGGACAAAACAATAATGAAAGCTATCAGAGTAGCACTCCCAGCGTGGCGTACCACTCCCAATAGCGTTCTTCATTGTGAAGCGGGAATACCCCTGGTATCAATCATTCTCCAGAAAAAGACGCTGCGATCTGCAGCTCGCATAAGAAGAATGGATGTCTGGCATCCTCTAGCCCTTCGAGTGGCTGAGGGCCCGAAAGAGACAATAACTCGCTTAGGGCTTAGATCGGGACAAAGAAATCGCTTTTTCAGACAATCAAACAGTACTTGACAAGCCTGAAAATGAGCGTGCGTAGAGTTCTAACAGCCGAAGGCCCTGGAAAGCTATACTTCCCACACGGCTCCCCAGCACCGACTCCATGCAGTCGAGAAAAAGAAGCTGGGTTAGGAAGTGTAAAGCGATTGTTAGCTTCCCTGCCAGCTGAGACAATCTGTGCTTTTACTGATGGACCTTCATCGGACCCCGGACAAGCAGCCTGGGGATATGTGGTACACCAAAGAGGCAAGGTAGCTGGAAGCAGCTCTGGTCCACTTCCCGGAGCACAGGTATTCGACTCGGAAGTTTTAGACGCTATGAAAGCCTCAGAGGCTGCAGTAGTGATTGCAGAAGGCTTACTGTTAGAGTATGGAGAGAACTTTGGAGTAAGAATTGCCTGAGAACGGAGAAGAAGTTCAGTTTGCTTAATTGACTAATAGACTTCAGGTATTATGATATATACAGTGAATTTACAAGGAAGAAAGGTTACCTGTAACCGACTCAACTGCAGAAAAGTGAGATCCCAGACCAGAAAAGAATTATTCACTAGCTCAGAATATTGGGTCATATAATAGAAAATATGAACAAACAAATGACTGGATTTGTTCGGGGAGAATTGGATTCAAGCAGACTCAAAAGTTGAGTCTGATTGGATCAGAAGTATGGGCTCTTGCCTGAACCCAGAAATATAGTTCAGGCAAGATGCATGCAACCACATTGGTCGATAGAAAGAAATGCAGGAAGCTATATTTCCAACACTTACCAATCTACATTCTTCTGGACAACCAAGCAGTCATCCTTGCGCTCGAAAGAGGAAGATCTAGCTCCTTGCAGGCAGTGGTGGACAAGTTTTCGTCACTTAGACACAACAAGCGTGGGGAAATACGCTGGATACCTGGTCATATGGGGATCCAAGGCAATGAAGAGGCCGATAAGCTGGCCAAACCAGCCATGGGAGCTTTCAATAACCGGTCACTAATCTCAGCTATGCCCAGTGGAGAAGATCAAAATTTAACCTATGCTGCATTAGGGAGGTGGGTTAAAAAGCGTAGCCAAGAGCTCGTGGAAGAGTGGTGGCAGGGGTATCGGCCGAAACGATATAAAGATCTGGACCTCTTCATGCGCTGCAAACAACCGCCGGAACTAGCTTTATCAAGATGGGCGTATTATCGTCTTATTGCGGCAAGAACTGGCCACGGGGACTATGCCGACTACCACCGGCGTTTCAACCCTGAACATGAAGATTTGAAGTGCGTTTGCGGCCGAGTGAAAAGGCCCTGGCATTTTTCAGAGTGTCGACCTTCTTTGCAACATTGGAGTAGCTGTGAGAAAAAGGCCTCGCCTGGAGCCAAGGAAATGATAGGGGAGAATGGATGGCAGAAGTTCATCAAATTCTTAACCACTAGCAGATGCTACAGTCTGCCGAAGAATGAACAGGGTAGGACATGACCACGCTGAGACAGATTCTAACTCGAGAGGAGATGTGCTTGGAGGATAGGGATGCGGCGCAGGGCACTGTATTTCAGACATTTATTGTTCCTTTCTTTTTAATTTCCTTTGTCAATTCTGGCTTTAATGCCGGTAATGTAGGTAGCAATGAGCTCTCAGAGCTCATCTACCTGTGTCACGTCTAAATAGATGTAGGATTCGTCCTGTCATGTTAAATATTTCAAATCAAATCAAACCATTACAATAAAAACCCCCTCCCCCTATTATATTCTTTATTATTATCTACAGTCCTTTGTTACCTATAGGAAGTGCAATTGGCCTTTAGTCCGAGACAGGACTAGCTTAAATTATTATCATTATTATTATTATGAGTCAACTCACTATCACTTACTCTTCATTACTTTGCAGTATGACTTCTGCATAGCTCACAACCACGACACTCTCATCTTGGTCTTCTTATCTAGAGAACCTGAATACCTAAATACTTGCCACTAATTAGATGGTTAGCTTGAAGAATCTTCTGGTTACATTCTTATATATATGCAGCTTTACGTCCAACTGTATCTCAAGAATATACGGATGCATTGTTCTCAATGGAAAAAAAAGTAGACCGAAGTGAAATTAACAAGTGACTAGCTGCAGTACTTCTGGAACTAATATTAGAAAAAAATAATCTAAATTCAAGGTAAGCCATCGATCAGGGAACAATATCTATCAGCAAACCTTTAAAGAAGAAAACTAGTTTTACTAGTAAAACTAAACCAAAATCTAAACCGCCTCAATTTACCAAACCTCACTGGCAGCTCGGTGCCCTTAGATTGTCTAGGAAACACGGAAGGTAGGTAGAAGGTGGAAATACCTTGGTGCTGAAGAAATTTGTACAGAATAATGTAAACCAAAAGCAGGAAAAAGACTCGGATTGAGTGTCACAGTTCCAATATAGAAAGTAAATGTGCATTTGTATGGTTGAAAGATAAAGCTATAATTCATCTATGGAGAAGTAAACTACCTGCAAGTCTCCCGTACTACGTATACACATCTAGAGGTATCTAAATATAGCCTACGTTTATAGTGGCAATAATACTAGCTTAAGGTTTGTTCTGCCACACGGGTAACGCTTCCGATATCCTTGGCACTATCCTTTACGTAGTCTCAGTGGCGATTTGTTGTGCTCAGCTAAGGTAGCCCTGGCAGGTAGCGCATGGAGGGTGAGTGTGTCATCAACGTACCTCAGGCATAGACAACTCACATGACATGTTTGGCGCATTTGTTCAGGCAAGGCACACTGCATGATTAAGCATGGTGGGCATATGATTTGCTGGTAAGCGAGCCCATGGGGTATAAAAGGGGAGCATTTCCCACTATAAATTAGAACACATATCCATAGAGTCATCTACAATTTACTCACGATAAAACATCATATCTTAGCCGACAAACGCAAGTGTACGTTCCCCATTTCATATACCAAGTAAAACAGGTTATGAGCCCGGCGCAGTACCACGCATAAATGAACCATGCTAACGATATCGCAAGTTTTCCATATTCTCTTCAATAGAATCCAAGAAGTCTTCAACATGTTGCTCGCACCTTCATCCAGCTCCACCAGAATCGTCCTGTCACCAGGAATCTCCCTCGACGATTGGATAAACAACCTCCAAGCAAAATTGGCCAAAGAAGGCGTTATCGGTCACGTCTACCACCAGTTCGAGGGAATCCGGCCCATTCACAGACCGGCTGCCCCAACAGATGAGATCGATTCTGCAGATTACCTCCCAGAACTGGACGCCTATGCCACTGCTGTCGAGACCTGGACACTGGGTGAGATTAGGGCGAAAAATATTATTCTGGGCCGACTCAACCCAACCATGTGACCGCGCAACCACGACCGTATCACTGCACACCAACTCTACCAGTCAATCATCGACTCGCGCAGAGAGACGGCCACAGCACCTTACGTATTAGCCCTCGAAGAATTCCTAAGGACGAAGTTTGAGTCGCATGCCGACGACTACATTAACAAGTTCCTAGCAAATCTTCAAGGCTTGAATGACGCGGCAGAGACTCTGCATGCCACCACGGGAACAGAGTACCATGTGCCGAGAGGGCTGGCGGCGTCAATATTCGTCCAGGGTACTAGGCATATCCCTTGGCTAACCAATTGGAGGGACATGCGAGCATGTACGGATCAAAATTCGTACGCTACCTTGGAGTTGTTAATGTCGACCATCAGGATTGCTAGTGGTAACAGAACAGTCGATCCTCCGCCCCAAGCCGCTCCACTGCCACAACCCAACCGGGTATTTGCCACGCGTGAACCTACGGAGAGATTAGATCCGGAGGCCGAATGCAGGCGATGCAACCATCGGCATAAGAACAGGGAATGCTTCAAACAGCATCCTCAGTTAGCGAATGGCCCCAGAGGTGAACGATGGCGAGCAAGGAGGGCTATTGGTAGACAAGGCGGGACGGGTCAGGACGCAGATGGGAATGTGAGAGCTGTGACCGGCATAGATACCGACAGCGAGAACGAGGACAGTGTAGGCATGGCTGCATCAGCCCATAGTACCCATACACATCTTGTCATTTATGATACTGGTGCTTCGCACCACTTTGTCCCATGTGAATCCATGTTTTGCAACATGCACTCCAGGCATAAACCATTGAGATTTGACCAAGCCGTAGGAGACATGCAATTGACTAAGCAAGGTGTTGCACGAATCACCATTGGCAAATTAGTCATTGATCTCCACGACGCACTATACTCTCCAAAATCGTCTTGCATAATAATCTCAGCTGGTAGATTACAGAGATTAGGCAACATAACATGTGACGCTGACATGACACGCTTAATAATGTGTAAACCAAACCATGAAGAAACGGCAATAGCTGAACTACTTTGCAAAAATAGCGTTTACTACATTAAACCACTTACACATCTTCCGGAAAAACACATACACACCGCAGCCCCTGGTGTTGCAAGAGTCCCGAAGACGTCTTGTGCACAACGTTGGCATCAGAGACTAGGGCATACAGGTCAAAAGATTTTGAAAAAGACGGCGCAATGCACCATAGGAATGGAAGGATTAGATACATCAGAATTAACCATCTGTGAAACATGCCACCTCAGTAAGGCACAACGCCATGTCTCACGAGAACCAAGACCGACCCCATTTGACCCACTAGATGAAGTGTTCATTGACACAGTTGGCCCATTAACAACAGCACATAACGGGCATCAGTATGCCGTAATCATCACCGACGCAAGAACACGCATGAGATGGGCTATTTCCACGTGCACAAAAGACCAAATAGCAACAGAACTAGTCCAATGGGTCGAGCAACAGCATCATCAATACGGAAAAAGAGTCCGCACTATCTTCAGGGATGGGGGATCAGAATTTACCCGTATCAAATTACATTGTGATCAACATGGCATTAGGACAGACATCTCTGCTCCATACACACCCGAGCAGAATGGTACCTCAGAAGCGTCTAACAAGGTCATACTTGTTGAAATTGGTGCTATATGGTAATTAAGGGTATCATTAACATGGAACGTAGAAAGGTATAAGTTCTCTAGCCAGGTTCATGATGACTCATACATTGACCAGCCTCCCAATTATCCACAATAAGCTAGTAATCGTGTCCCTCGCTTAGTTGTAATAATTAGTTTAAGTAGCACTCTGATACTAAGTGGGTTTAATCAATAACTCTCCACTATAGTTTTCAGACTCTTCAATCTCCCAACTCGCTTCACTAGGTGATATTAAACAGAAGCCTAACAGCTTAAGCTTCTCTACACAACTTCCATTATAACAGGTTATGACCCGGTGCCCAAAGAAAAGCATTAATATCCTAGAATTTCCCTTTTCTTTATTATCCAATCAATCATCTAACAGTTCAACAGAAAAATGGCAAACTTACCTTCGAACCCAATTTCCTCCACATCTGATAAAGATAACGAAAGATTCTTTGCAAAGCGACTAAATTGCACGCTTCGAAATATGTCGTTCTCTAATGTCACCCAACTCGTCGGACACGATAACTACGAGTCATGGGCAATCACGATGGAGGCAATCTGGAGAGGTCAGAAGCTCTTTGAACTCGTTGTGAATGGAAAGAAACCAAAGGAAGATGCTTGCCTTGAAGAGCAGGAAGCATACAGCGAATTGTCTACAATTGCTGTTAATATATATATCTTGGTGGTGTCTCCAAGTATACTGAGAAAAATTCTCAAACTACAAGACCCCCATCTGATGTGGAACCACTTGAGTGCCGAATTTCATCGGACCAATAAGTTCACATTGGTTCATCAACTTGGATCTTTGATGTCGCTCTCGAGCACATACGATCCCAGTGGTACGATGACTTCTTTCATTGACATTTATGAGAACGAATACTTTCGGACTACATCTTTAGCCCGAGAATCTTCTAGTCTCAGTGTCAAAAGATTGCTGATTTTTTGGATGATGATGAGATAAAGAGGGATATGATACTGGCATGTCTGAGTCGACATCACAAGAATATCGTTGACAATTTGGTGACAAAGGATAATTTATCCTACACTGAAGTTAAGCAGCGTCTTCTAGATCTTGATCATGAATTTCCAATTCAATCCTCTTCTCACTCAGCCCATGTCACGCATCACAGGAGGCCGAAAAATGACACTTCCAAAGCATCAAGACCCTATAAAGTCATTAAATCTAAACATCCTAAAGATTCTAAACCGAAAGAATGTTCCTTCTGTAGGAGACACTTTCCGTTGGAGTATAGAGGACATGTTTGGAACGCTTGTGTCAGGCTCCGAGAAAGAAACTCATCCATAGATAAGGGCTCCAAGGATATCCAAGAACGAGCAAATGCTGCTGTCAGTGGACCTCAAGGGGTAAGTCATCATCCTTTCTATTTTGATACCTGTGCAACAGCTCATATGTGTCCTTATCCAGAACGATTCGAACGACTTTCAGTTTGCGCGGGTCATGTAATGTCAAGCTCAAATGAAAAGATATCGATTGAAGGAAAAGGAACAGTGCTATTAAATTGTATACTATCAAATGGAAATATTTCTACTTTTAAAATTGATGATGTACTATACGTGCCCAAATTATCCCTACCACTGTTTTCTTGGAAAAAGGCTAGATCCAAAGGATACATGCTCCAAGATAATGGTACTACGATGAAGATATATAAAAATAATAAAATATGGTTGGAAGCTTACTACGATGGCCCGTTACCCGTGATCAAGGAAATGGCCAATAGTTATGAAACTGCATGCTCTACCTTTGAATTTTGGCATGAGGCTCTCTGTCATTCAGCACCTTCAATGATGTCTAAGACAGATAAGCTCATCCAAAACTGTGGTATTATACCAAGTCCACCAGAAAACTTTTACTGTGATGCTTGCATGTCTTCGAAGTCGGTACACCATAAACCACCCCCATCTATTTTCCGAGCAAAACATAAAGGTGAATATATTCATTCAGATCTTGCAGGTCCATTCCCTGTTCCATCTTATGGCAACGCGCTTTATTACATAAGTTTCATAGACGATGCAACTCGATGCACTACTATCCGATCCCTAAGATATAAATCTGATGCAGCACAAGCTATCATAGATTTTATTACGGCCTTGGAAACTCAGTACGATTGCAAAATCAAGTTTCTTAGGACAGATAATGGCGGCGAATATGTCAATGAATCACTATCCAAATATCTCGCTCAGAAGGGGATAAGTCACCACTTGACTCCTCCCTATTCTCCGGAATCAAATGGTGTAGCCGAAAGACTCAACAGATCAATTGCTGAAGGAGTTCGTGCAATGTTGATCACAGTCAAAGATAAACGGTTGTGGGCTGAAGCAGCGCAAACATTTGTTTACACTAAAAATCGTACTACACATGGCTCTGTAAATGGACAGACCCCATATGAAGCTTTCCATGAGAGAAAACCATCCATTCTACACCTTCAACCCTTTGGAAGAGAATGCTACGTGCATGTCCCCATGGCGAAGCGACCATCTGGAAGCAAGCTTCTACCAAGGGCAGAAAAGGTTTGTTCGTTGGATACACCGAAGTTGATCACCACTATCGAATATTTGTGTCTCAAAGGAAACAGATAGTTATATCAGGCGACGTGGAATTCCTACCTTACCATGTTGATAATTCCGTCTCTGAGAAAACTTTTGATTCTTATCCACATACCATAAATCAACCAGACTTATCAACATCATCCTTGATGTTGACCAGTTTGTCAAATCCTCCAAATGTTGGACAAGAACAAGATATTCGAAATATTCATCAAAATCAAGATCCATGTCTGGCTGTTCAGTCCAATTTAAGAGAGCCGTCATTGCAAGAACCGTCGTCGATTCCAACTACTGTTCAGATCGGCCCCAACCAACAGCAGCTTTGTCAAATCCGCCCGACCCATCAAATGAAGATTCAAGAACATCCGTCAACTCCAGACCAAAGCGCACGATACGTCCTCGGACATATGAAGACACGATAACGGGGGAATGGTGGAAAGCTTCTCGTGATCTTCCTCAACCCGCATCGCAGATTTCAACTTGTGGCAATGGAAATGAGTTAGCCTTGTTAAATATTCATGATGAATCTGAGCCCAGCTCCTACAGTGTTGCCAAGTCATCACCTAACTGGGCTTACTGGGAAAAGGCATTTGATGAGGAGATAGCATCCCTTAAAGATAACGACGTTTGGGATGTTGTTCCTCGGCCTACAGGACGAAAAGTTGTCAATGGTAAATGGGTGTGCAAAATAAAAAGAGACGCACATGGGGAAGTTGAACGATACAAAGCACGTTACGTGGCCAAGGGATTCTCACAGATCCAAGGGCTTGACTATGACGAAACCTTTGCTCCAGTTGTACGACTTGATTCATTACGGTTAATCTTGGCGATTGCAGCATCTAAGAAATGGAAAACGAGACAGCTCGACATTAAAACTGCATTTCTTTATGGAGTCTTGAATGAGGATATTTACATGGAACTTCCTGAAGGGTACAGGCAAGGAGATCATGTTGCTAAACTTAAAAGGTGTATATACGGACTCAAGCAATCACCTCGGGAATGGTTCTTCAGGTTGGCTGAATATATCATTCCTTATGGTCTTGCTCCTTCCCTATTTGATCCCTGTGTATTCATCCACAACACAGGTAAAATGATCATTGCAGTTTACGTGGACGACATAGTACTGATTGGAGAACAAGATGAGGTCATCGAAGATTTAGTGAACCACTTCAAGACCGAATTTAAGGTCAAGGATATGGGAACTCTTCACTGGCTACTTGGAATTCAGATCGAGTACTCAAATGTAGGTATCACTCTATCGCAGTCTGCATACATAAATAGAGTCCTGGATAGATTTTCGATGCAAGATTGTAATACGGTCTCCACGCCTATAGAGTGTAACCAACCGCTAAAGGCTGCGCAAAATGGAGAGCCTAGGGCCAATACTACTCTGTATCAGCAAATAATCGGATCTATAATGTATATCATATCTGCCACTAGACCTGATCTTGCATATGCAATCTCTCACCTCTCTCAATTTAACTCAGATCCATCTGTCACTCATCTAGGTGCTGCCAAGCGAGTTCTACGATATATCAAGGGGACAAAAGATGTCGGTTTGTTATACAAATTTGAATCTCCCCTGGTTCTCAATGGATACTGTGACGCATCATACGGAAATTGTCTCGATACACGCAGAAGTTTCTCTGGTTATTTATTCCAACTTGGTCAATCCACAATCTGCTGGAAGTCTCGCAAACAACGTACTGTTGCTCACTCCACTTGTGAAGCTGAGTATATGGCACTGTCGTACGCAACTAAGCAATTCCTCTGGATTGTACGAGGACTTCACCAAATATTGGATAGAAATATACCTGCTTCTCTGTCAACCGATAATAATTCCGCGATTGATCTAGCACATAATCCAAAGCTCAATGATGCAACAAAGCATATTGACATCGCTTATCATTTCACTAGAGAGCGAGTTGAAGATGGAACGCTCACCTTACTACATATTCCGTCAGCTGATAATCTTGCGGACATCTGTACAAAAGGTCTACCAAAACCAAGACTGATGCACTTGTGCACCAATATCTTTGGTACAAAGTGAGAAGGGGTGTTGAAATTGGTGCTATATGGTAATGAAGGGTATCATTAACATGGAACGTAGAAAGGTATAAGTTCTCTAGCCAGGTTCATGATGACTCATACATTGACCAGCCTCCCAATTATCCACAATAAGCTAGTAATCGTGTCCCTCGCTTAGTTGTAATAATTAGTTTAAGTAGCACTCTGATACTAAGTGGGTTTAATCAACAACTCTCCACTATAGTTTTCAGACTCTTCAATCTCCCAACTCGCTTCACTAGGTGATATTAAACAGAAGCCTAACAGCTTAAGCTTCTCTACACAACTTCCATTATAACACTAGTAGCTTCGCCAATGGTTCTGGTATGTTCTGCAAGGCTATTGCGCCGGCCCAGCCCCCCGGTGGTTGTACGCCAGTACTTGCCAGTACTGGCTACAGGAAATTACCGGCTTTGCAGCCGTTACAGTGGAGAGTTGTTGATTACTCCGACTATGTCACGGAATGTATGAATGGAATATCTGGACCTGGATGGGTCAGGATAGATAACTGTGTTGTGCGATAAGGGGAGTAAATCTAACTATGTACATGGAAGTCTCTAAGTCCCAAATTTGCTAAGCCATTCCTAGGACTAAGTCCCGTGACACACTAGGACACAGAGTGCTATATAAACTATATTTTGTAATAATAAAATCTAGTGGCTGGTATTTGCGTCAAAGCGCATTAATACTAACCTCACAATTAATGGGAGATTAGTGACGTGAATTCTACACATCCCTGTCTTTACCATAATTGGAATCACCAATTTCAACAGAGCTATCTAGGGAGTCAGACAGGTATTTATACATTCCTTTTCCTACTATCCTTGGCCTTCATCACAGGAGTAATCACAGCTTACTGACCTAGATCCTTCTAGTAACTTCTCGTCTCGTCCCTGGAAGGCTCTTTCTTCATTGCTAGAAGATTCCCACTTTTTCTTGGTGAGGCTCAATCATCTCTGCTCTAGCCAGCATAGACCACAGGCATTACTCGGTTTACTAACTGTCACAATAATGGACCAACACAACCAAGATTCGCTGTGCCGAGCCTATGTAAGGGCTTGAATTAGAATTGTATTCGAATTGTACTGTATGCTGTGTATAGTGTTGTAATTAAGGCAGCAACATGACTGCAGTAGACAAATAGTTCATATTAGAATAATATGCACTGACGCCATGAGATATGATTAACCTATATCATCACTCACTGGCATGAATAATAATTAGCCAATAGATGCCTTACAGCATACATTGGCTTCAGGATCTCCAACATCTTTCCCATTTAGGTTAGATAAGGAAGTATGTTGGAATTTACACTAGTGTGCGGAAAACTCCGCTTTCATGTATATAGAGGGACTTCTCGCTACACAGATAGAATTATAGCAATTTCTTTACAATTAACTATCCATTAAATGTCAGTAAACTTCTTCGTACATTAAACAGATTCATCATATCTCTAAATCAACCTCAAGGCTAGTATTTAACTCTTCCAATATCCGGAATTATTTCAATTGGTTATGAGCCCGGGTTTGCACCATCTTCCGTTGTTAGAAAATCTACATAATGTCAACCAACGCTACTGTCGGCATCGGAAATCCAAAAGCCACCTTACCCATTCTTTAAGGACAGTCAAATTTTAGAAGATGGTCTAGAGCTTGGCAAATTGCTTTCCGAGGGGCAAAGCTATGGACAGTAGTTTTAGACGGAGACAAGAAAGAATAAATACCAGTTCAAGTTGAAAAAGAGATTATTGAAAAGTTCAATTTACTTATAAAAAGATTTATATTGATCGAAATGACCCTGTTAGTGGATGCAGAGGAAAAAGGTATTACATTACATTCATCAACAATTACTCAAGATACGCCTGAATATTATTCCTTCGTGATAAAAGCCAAGCACATCAAGCAATCGGCGACTTTGTAATAAGAATACAAAACCAACAAAATCTTACTATCAAAACATTCTTTTCAGACAATGGAGGAGAATATATTGATACAAGAGTACAAAAATTCTTTACAGACAACGGTATCGATCATGAAAAATCGCCTCCATACAAACACGAATCCAATGGTACGGCCGAAAGATTCAATCGAACAATTGTCACCAAAGCCAGAGCAATGCTTCTTGATCATCCAAAATTTCTCTGGGCAGAGGCCATTGCCACCTCGGTATACTTATATAACCGAACGCCTCATCGGACAATTGACTTTAAGTCACCGTTCGAGTTATTAAATGGAGCCTTACCTCCATCAATAACACACCTTCACGCCTTCGGTACAAAGGTCTACATTCACATACCAGCTGAAACCAGACCGAGCGGTTCTAAGCTCCACCCAAGAGCACTAGAAGGAATATTCGTAGGTTACACAAACTCGTCTAATATATTCCGAATTTACGTACCAAGTAAAAGAGTTGTTCAAATCACTCGACAAGTGAAATTCTTGGCCTCAAAGCCAGGGGAAGTTACCGTCGAATTTTCACAACCAATGTTACCATCAGACATTCCTTCTTCAAATGCTGAAGCAACACCTGCTTCAAGTCCAATTCATACTCGCCCTTCATCACCGACTTCAAAAATCATGCCTGGAAATTTTATTCAAACTCCTCGAGCTCAACCACAACCGCTGCCTTCCACTCCATTCCCAGCCGCGATAAATTCGACCACTCCTAACGCTCCGAAAAAGCCACATGAGAACTTTATACTTTTAGGTGTGCCTCCTGTTCCATCCATTAACTTGGGAACAGAAGAATCATTTAGTAGTGATAAATCTCATAACGACTTACCTCGCAGAAGCACTAGAGAAAAGCGTCAAACTCATCCTGGCCCGGGTATGGTTCCCAATAATCAACGGTATCAAGCAAATGCGGTTATGTTTGAGCCAGCGACATTTAAGCAGGCTATGAAATCGGACGATAATGAATTGTGGAGGAGAGCCATTGAAGAAGAAATGGATGCACTCAACAGAAACAATACCTGGACAGTCGTGCCTCGACCCAACGATCGTAATGTGGTAGGATCTAAATGGGTGTTTAAAATCAGGCACAAAGCCGATGGTTCCATCGAACGTTACAAAGCTCATCTCGTCGCTAAAGGGTTCTCTCAGCAACCTGGTACAGATTTCGATGATACATATGCTCCTGTAGCTCGATACGATTCATTGCGCCTTTTACTTGCCTTAGCATCCCATAAAAGATGGAAACCAAGGCAACTTGATGTCAAATCTGCCTTCTTGTACGGAAAACTAGATCGGGAGATATACATGGAAATTCCTGAAGGGTTTAAGGAATCTGGTAAATGTTATCTTCTACGAAAGTCAATCTACGGGTTAAAGCAATCCCCTCTTGTATGGTACGATGCATTATCAAGCGTCCTAAACAAAGGTGGATTTGCTTCAACTAATTTCGTCCCATGCATCTTCACAAATTTCGAAAAACAAATCTTTCTCGCAATTTACGTTGATGACATTCTGATCTTCGGTCCAAATAACAGTACTATAAATGAGCTAGAGAAAACTCTGCATTCGACATTTGAATGTACGAATTTAGGCATTGCTCACTATATACTCGGAATTCAGGTCGATATCACAAACCAAGGCATATAGTTAAGCCAAAGGGCGTACATCATTAAAATTCTACAAAGATTCGGAATGCAGGATTGTCACCCTGTTGGTACACCACTCGAACCTGGCATCCAACTTCGAAAGGGTCAACTAGAGGAAAAATTAGATGATCCTACCATTTACCAATCTATAATAGGTTCCTTAATGTATGCCTGCATTGGTACGCGACCTGACCTTGCACATGCGGTTACACTACTCTCTCAATTTTCTTCATGTCCCAACCAAATCCATCTAGCAGCAGCAAAAAGGGTACTACGTTACCTCAAAGGCACAACTGACTGGACACTTAACTTTCCACAAGCTAACGACTCTATTCTTCACGGATTCTCCGACTCCTCATATGGTAACTTCATGGATGATCGAAAATCTTGTTCAGGATATATCTTTCGGCTAGGGGAAGCAAGTGTCAGCTGGTGCTCCAAGAAACAAAGAACAACTGCACTCTCAACAACAGAAGCCAAATACATGGCTATGTCAGATGCAGCTTGTCAAATGATTTGGATGCAAAATGCCTTGAGTGAACTAAAGCTCTGCTATGATCCGATCTTGCATGTGGACTCAAATGGAGCAACCCATCTGGCTAAAAATCAGAAAGTATCCCAACGTTCAAAACATATTGATATAAGATTTCATTTTTTACGAGAACATATTGATAATACTTTCAACTTGGTATACGTGGCTTCTGAGAATAATTTAGCAGATATATTGACTAAACAATTGGCTAAACCGAATCATCAACAGATCTCGGATATAGTACAATGCAGTCCTGAGGGGAAGTGTTGTAATTAAGGCAGCAACATGACTGCAGTAGACAAATAGTTCATATTAGAATAATATGCACTGACGCCATGAGATATGATTAACCTATATCATCACTCACTGGCATGAATAATAATTAGCCAATAGATGCCTTACAGCAAACATTAGCTTCAGGATCTCCAACGTCTTTCCCATTTAGGTTAGATAAGGAAGTATGTTGGAATTTACACTAGTGTGCGGAAAACCCCGTTTCACGGAATAATAACAGGGGTTAGAATGACGGCTTACTAGTAGTAAACAAACCTTGCAGGACTGAGTAGGGAAAGGTAACGTAACAGTGAACTACGAGCATGTATATAATAAAGCGTAGTCTACAGTCGAGTTGCGTTCTTCACGCAACGTCTTCTCAATATTATTCTCATTCCAGATATTCCCTCTCTTCCTTGTGAAGACCACTTCGAGCCCATACTCGTATCAGATCACGACGTGCCCTCTATCTCTTCTTGTGGAAGACCTTGACTCTCAGTTCACTGACCCTCTTCCTCTCCTTGTGGAAGACCTTGACCCCCTATTTACTCACACTTGTACCCTGTGGACAAATAACATATACACTCCTCGAGACCCCGCTTTCATGTATATAGAGGGACTTCTCGCTACACAGATAGAATTATAGCAATTTCTTTACAATTAACTATCCATTAAATATCAGTAAACTTCTTCGTACATTAAACAGATTCATCATATCTCTAAATCAACCTCAAGGCTAGTATTTAACTCTTCCAATATCCGGAATTATTTCAATTTATAGAAGATCTTAAACTAAAGAAAGAAGATGGAAGAGAAAAAGTCTACCTTATATACATTAGAAAGTGGTCTGTGCTGTTACCAGACAACGCCCAAATAGTGCAACTACATAGTCACCTGATTGGTATTATTACGACGGGCCTCAGGTTCATATTAGAAGACTTCCTTGAAAGATAGAAGAGTAATTGCTTTGTATTTGGACCTAAAGCTACGCACAATAACTAAAAGAAAAGACAAGGAGAGAATAAGTCATGCAGCCTCGCTGGGCTGAAAACTCTGCCAGCTCGCTTCCGGGACCGACACTTACTCAACCAGACTACACATCACATGATACCATAAACCTATCACTTGTCAACTCTAGCCGTAACAGGTATCAGCTCAGATTAGTCACCCAAGCCCATGCCTTGGCTGCCTTAGGCCCTAGCCTATGACAGCCTTCTCGGAATATAAAGGATATGGTTTAGTAGAGCAGATAATGTGGTTAGCTCATTAGGAGTTGGGACACCTTAAGTAGCCTCCCCTCGGTGGGCAGTTCCGAGATGTATGTAGAAAATAGACAGTAATCAGCCACCATTCATTTCCTTTATTGTCTTGTTGATCGACCATCACACGCCTTACAGATTGTCAATTTGATACCATTTCTCCCGTGCAAGTTAATATAGCTAAGATTTTAACAAAAAATGTAACCAGTCAAGGAAAAACACCCAATCTCGCCTATCTTATGGCTCTCGAGTTTGTAGGATCCTGTCGGAATATTTCCTATGGATTCTTTATTTGAGGTATCTCAATAATGATTATTGCATTTATTTGTGTCTATCTTTCTTTGTGACGGAGCGCCATGGCCTTAGTGACCTTGAACACTCATCACATGATATATGCTTTTACAGCTATTACTAATTATTACCCATTTGTTATTACATATTCATAATCATTATTACCGCCCAAACTCCAGTATCCTTGCTTTATACACATCCAAATAAAACTTGTGTCCTATTATTCGACAGATCCCCTTCGGCAAATTAATTTACACTGTTCATCCAGTGAAAGTTCCTTCCTATTATTTTCCTTGTTGACGCTTTTTTCTATGCTCCGCTTCCTCAGCTTCATCTTCGAGTCGAAATTATTCAAGCTAGCCTCTAATTAAGATTTACTTTTTGTTCCATTCTGTATATTCTGTATATTCTGGATTGCTCATCGTAGCTTCAAAGGACCTGTTATTTGCCAGCAGCAGCACCAATGTTCTCTTTTCCCTCTGGTTACACACCAAGACTATATGTGTGACGGCCCTGCATCATTGTCAGATTGGAGCGTAGGCGTCTGACCTGAAGCGGAAATGGAGGATGAGAAGAGGTCGGAATGGGTCGCAAGAGATGACTGAAGGTCTACTGGAGATAAATAGGAGGAACTAAAGGTTTGAAAGATGGGTAATATAAATAGCTAAGAGGTCTAAAGGTTTGAGTGGGTACTAGTGGTAACTAAAGGTACAAGAGGTAATCCGAAGGTGTTCCGAAGGTGTTGGGTATGACAGAAAACTAAGCGTGAAGAACTCTGAAGCTACAGACTAAGCCATCATATATACCTGCTTTCCTTCCACTAGCTCATCATAACATAGACATTAACCTAATATCAACATGATCCCATATGTAAAGGATTATACTGTTGTCATAACAACATGAGAAGAAGGGTAAAATTATATGGCGAAGGAAGAATCGGAAGGATCGGGAGGATCGGGAGAGGAATCCTTACATTACCCCTCCCGTTTTTTAGTCTGCGAGCTCCGTCGAGCCAGCCGCGCTAGGGTAAAGGCCGTGAAATTCTTTTAGTAGATCGCCGCAGCCTGTTAAATTATCAAGAGGTTCCCATGTAGTGTCATCATATCCTGTCCATCTAACTAAGTATTGAACTTTTTTCCGTCGAATTCTCGAGTCCAAAATAGCTTCCACTTCATATGTGTCTAGATGTTCATTTGATATTTCGACTGCAGGGGGTTGGCTTTGCTGCTGGCTCTTGAATCCAACAAAAGCTGGTTTTAACAGATTTACGTGAAAGTTATTATCAATTTTCCATTGGGGCGGTAGGTCCAGTTTCACGACGAGAGGTGTTTTAATTTTAATTATCTGCCAAGGGCCAGCTCTGACATGATCCAATTTTTTTGTTGGTCTAGATAGGCGAATGTTTTTGAGAGATAAATATACCCGGTCTCCGACCTTATATCTTGGTGCAGGGAGGCGTTTTTCATTTGCGTATGTAGCTTGAAATTCTTGAGCTAAAGTGATATTTTCGTGGCATTTTTGCGAAATGTCCTGCATTCGTGAAATAAATTCGGGGGTATCACGTGCTACCGTAATCTCTGATTCCGGAAGAAAGTTAAGCCGAGGATGGTGACCAAAGGAGGCGAAGAACGGTGAGATACCTGTAGATGCATTAACGTGGTTGTTGCAACAAAATTCAGCCAAGGCCAGGTGATTAGCCCAATCATCTTGACGATAATTTACAAAGTGCCTTAAATATACTTCTAAAGTTTTGTTGGCCCTTTCTGTCTGACCATCTGTCTCTGGATGGTAGGAGGTGGAGAGTTTGTGATTTATTGTCAGCCTTGCGCAAATCTCCTTCCAGGTACTATCAATGAATGCCTTTCCTTGGTCAGACACTAACGAGTCAGGCAAACCCGCAAATCGAACGACGTTATTTAGGAATGCTTGAGCAGTTTCTCGCGCTGTAGGTCGCTCCAAGGCTATAATCCATACCCGTTTTGTCAGTCGATCAACAACTTGCAAGATATATCGATAATAAAAGTTTCTGATGTTACAAGTTGGTAAGGGTCCTACAAAATCAAGAGTTAAGTGGCGAAATGCGGCTGAAGGTGCTGGTAGGGGTTTCAAGAATCCGTAAGGTCTTTGTACTGATGGATTATTTCTCTGGCAGGCTTCGCAACCTCGAGCATACTTGATACACTCGTTATGACACTTAGGCCACCAAAAAGATCTACTTAGTAAGGTATACAGAGCAGCAGCTCCACGATGGCCATACAGCGGATTTTCATGGAGTAGTTTGAGTATTTGCTCTCGGAGTGTTAAAGGTACGTACTCTCTACCATTGAGACAAAATGAGTGTTCAGTAGTTTTACAACTGGCTAATTCGATGTCAGTACGATTAGAATCTGGATTATTCAAGGCTGCACGAATTTCTTGACAATATTTATCCTCCTTACAATGTCTACTCCACTCTTCTGGCAACAGTTCATCTGTATGCAACTGCTCCATCGGGCTAAGATCTATTGGTTTTGATGTTTCAACACGACGAAGAATCTGCTGTGGTTTGAGTAAAGTCTGCTGTTGGTGCCTTGTTCGTTCATCGTTTACATCTGATGGTTTATCCTCACTAATTCGAGTTAGGGCATCGGGTTTAACTCCTTGTTTCCCGGGTCTAAAGACAATCTTGAAATCAAAATCTGCAAGAAACTCGTTCCATCTAGCTTGACGCCGGTTTAACTTCTTGGTGGTGGTGAAATATTCGAGGTTCTTGTGGTCCGATAAGATTACAGTTGGGTGCTCAACAGAGCCAAGCTCACTTTTCCATGTCTCGAATGCATATACAATGGCAAGTAACTCTTTGTCAAATATCTCATAGTTGCACTCGGCTGGTAACATTTTCTTGGACATAAATGCCACTGGACGTAAGATGTTCTCATCATCATACTGCGATAGAATAGCTGCAGTAACATAATCTGAGGCATCTGTTTCCAGCACAGCTTTTCTACGGGGGTCAAAATGGGCAAGCATAGTCCCATCTCTAAAGGCGCGTTTGATGTTTTTGAAGGATTCTTCACACTTTTGATCCCAGGTAAATTTGGTATCCTTCTTTGTTAGATGAGTCAAAGGAGTGGCTAACCTTGAGAATTCAGGTATAAAGCGACGGTAAAAATTCGCAAACCCCAAGAACCCTTGGATATCTCTAACGGAGCGAGGTGTCGGCCATTCCTGAACACAGGCTACCTTTTTAGGGTCCATTGAAATTCCGTTGGTTGAGACTATAAGCCCAAGATAAGTAACGGTGGTTGTTTCAAAGGAACACTTCGATATATCGACTTGCAAGCCATGTTCGCGAAGTCGTTGTAAGACCGCTTTAACATGTTTTTGGTGGTCCACAAGGTTTTCTGAGTAGATCAGTATATCGTCCATGTAAGCCGTGCAAAAATCGTCCAGGAGACCTCGAAGAGCATAGTTGATGTAGGTTTGAAACGAAGCAGGCCCATTACATAGACCAAAGGGGAGAACTAATGGTTCAAAGAGTCCGTACCGGCAAGTAAATGCGGCCTTCCATTCATCACCTTCTCTGATACGGAGCTTATTAAAGGCGGAGATAACATCAAGCTTAGTATAGAACTTGGCACGAGAGAGTTGGCAAAGGGTTTCTGTTATTAAGGGAAGAGAGCACCGATTTCTGACAGAGATTGCATTAAGTCCTCTATAATCAATGCAGAAACGAAGATCTCCATTTGATTTCTTGACAAATAGAACTGGGGCAGCTGCTGGTGACTTCGAAACTCTAATAAATCCCTTCGAAAGCTCTTTATTCAAATACTCTCGCAAGGCCTCTAGCTCTTTTTGGTTCATTGCATATGGACGAGCGACAGGGGGTTGCTTTCCGGGCTGAAGATCAATCGAATGGTCCCAAGGACGATGTGGAGGCAGGAGATTGGCTTGTTTTCGATCAAATACGTCAAGGAAAGCATGATAATGGGTAGGAAGGTATATTTTGGGGTCAGCGTCTTTTGGTATTGCAATGTTGGTATTATTGATCCGAACTGTGGGCTGTCTTTGCATACTGGAATCAAGAAGGAGGTCTAGATCTCTGATACTAAGAGCAAAAAGGTGGTTTCCGGGGTTTTGGCTTAGAGTAATAAACTCATGGGCAGAAACTTTAGTTGGCCGGATTTCCTGTAATTCAGATGGCCTTTTTGATATGATTTGGGGAGGAGCGATTTGGGCCTGACATTTTCCTGCCGAAATAAAGTCCGTAGAGTTGACGTATGGAATAGTTGTTTCGAATTTGCAACAGGCATTATCCAAACAATTTTCACCAAAGGTCAGTGTGTGTTCGGCCCAATTTATGAAAGGGTTGTGTTTTTCGAGCCAAGGCAATCCCAGGACTAGGTCATACTTAATATTAGGAGTAACGAAAGCAGACATCTCTTCCTGGTGTCTACCAATGGCGAGATTAAAACTAGTGATTTTCGTGATTTGGGCTCCAGGCTTACCCTCAAAACCTACTAGGGCGAGGGGAGTCTTGAGGTGACTAGAGGTTACATTCAATTTATGGCATAATTTTTCAGATATGAAAGCAAAGCCAGATGCGCCGGAGTCAACGAGTGTGATTAAAGTTATATCTCCTATTTTTGTTTTTATATACATGTGACGAGATGATGATAACTCCTTTAAACTCACTTGTCCTACCGAAACTGACTCCAACAGGCGACTTCCTATTGGAGTTGATCTTTTAACGTTTCCATATCTTGAGGGATTTCCTCTGTACTAGTGGTCGCGACACTTCGAGTTCCCAACGGGCAGTCTCTTGCAATGTGTCCAATTCTATTGCACCATACACATCTTCCTAAGGTGCGACGTGCATCCTTTGCCTTTTGGGTTAAGCGTCCTCTAGCGTCCTTTTGTCTGGAGATAAGGTCAAGATCCATTGCTGAGCCCCCTTGTGATACAGGAATCTCGTGGTGGAGAGGACGGAACTGGGGTCGAGGTATCGAAGGCGCTGGTATAGGAGTGTGATTGTTTAACGAAACCGGTCGGGACGATCTTGCACGTGATGAGGCTAGTATTTCCTGCAATCCAGCATCCTTTCGTCGAAGATAGGCTACAAAGGCGTGGTATTCTACCGGAACATCTGAAGATGAGAGGATCAGACTTCTTAGTTGAACTGAAAGGCGTCTTTCTAGCATTAGCTTCCAGCTGGCTTTATCCACTGTCGAGTAGATGGAATCGACCATGTTATCTTCGAAAGCCGTAATAAAGTCATGGAATTTACTATCATTTTGATACAATTTCTCAACCCTTGTGGTAGCCTGGTCCTGCAAGGATGGGTCTTCGCATCTCTGCCTTAAGGCCAGAAGAAAGCCTTCCAGTGTCGTTATTTCTGGCGGAATTGATGGATCTTCAAGACAGCGGAATGATGGCCTCATCTTAACTAGAGCAGCAGGCCCAAGACACTGGTATCCAAATCTAACTTTTTCGGATTCAGCAACAAAGCTCTCTGTCTGGATCTGAATGACTAGCTGAGAGCAAAAAGAGCGCAAGTTCTCTGGTGTTCCGTCGTATGGTGTGATGGGCTGGATCGGAAGATGAAGCCTGGGCTGAGGTGATACGGAGGGTATAGGGGCAGTCGGTGGAGCGGAAGAGACTGAAGATGCAAACAGCTGGCTTACACGTTCTCCATCGATTTGGGAGGCTACTTCAAGAATATCGGGTGAGTGTGTTATATATGGCAAATTCCAGAGATGTGGTGGTAGTAATGTTATGTTTGATCGGGGTGATGTTGATCTGTGGGTGGAGTCGAAGTGATCTGGAGGCCGGCCATATCGTTGTTCATGGCGGTTGGAGGTTGATAATCAGTGAAACTAAAGAAGGAAACTTCACTGGGTGTTGAATGAGACAGAGTATCTGGTGAATCAGGTACTCTATAGCTCATATAATTTTGACGCTTAGTAATGTCAGATTGGAGCGTAGGCGTCTGACCTGAAGCGGAAATGGAGGATGAGAAGAGGTCGGAATGGGTCGCAAGAGATGACTGAAGGTCTACTGGAGATAAATAGGAGGAACTAAAGGTTTGAAAGATGGGTAATATAAATAGCTAAGAGGTCTAAAGGTTTGAGTGGGTACTAGTGGTAACTAAAGGTACAAGAGGTAATCCGAAGGTGTTCCGAAGGTGTTGGGTATGACAGAAAACTAAGCGTGAAGAACTCTGAAGCTACAGACTAAGCCATCATATATACCTGCTTTCCTTCCACTAGCTCATCATAACATAGACATTAACCTAATATCAACATGATCCCATATGTATAGGATTATACTGTTGTCATAACAACATGAGAAGAAGGGTAAAATTATATGGCGAAGGAAGAATCGGAAGGATCGGGAGGATCGGGAGAGGAATCCTTACAATCATAGTAATGAGTAGGGGTGCAATGACATAATGATAGGTCTGTATTATAAGGAGTTACCTGGTATGGAACGCACGGGCCAGGTGTAAATTATGTGCAGTTATAGATCTGTAGATGCTTTCTTTCCCTTCTCTTCCTTAGTTTAGAATCCTTTATATTATAATCCTAATTTGAGTATCTATTTGATTCGACTTCGTCATCTCCTAGTTCGTGCTCTCTTCGGACCCCTCACAATATGTTCGACGTTTTATGATAGATATTCAAACTAACATTTTGGATAAAGTGACTCTGTAATTTCTAAATTGCTAGCTGCAAAGAGTTGGTGAAAGGAATGTTCAACCATTCCTGGAGCTATGTATGGACTTCTTTGTAAGTGATTCCTCCAGTTCATATAATATCCAAAATTCGAGAAAGCCTCTGCTTTCCTTTTAAGTCCTTTCTAGCACATTTGAATAGTTTCCAAACTTACTTTTAGATCTGTAGAAGCCTCTCAGTTCACTGGTCTCAAAAAACTGTTTTTCTCTCTCAATGTGACGGCTTGTGAGCCGATAATTCCTGTAGCCTTCGATGGCTATCGAAGGCAACCTTCATGTTCTATCACTCGTAGGATTCTCAGCTAATTAAAATGGATACGAAATCGTGTTTTACTTGGTATATGAAATGGGGAACGTACACTTGCGTTTGACGGCTAAGATATGATGTTTTATTGTGAGTAAATTGTAGATGACTCTATGGATGTGTGTTCTAATTTATAGTGGGAAATGCTCCCCTTTTATACCCCATGGGCTCGCTTACCAGCAAATCATATGCCCACCATGCTTACTCATGCAGTGTGCCTTGCCTGAACAAATGCGCCAAACATGTCATGTGAGTTGTCTATGCCTGAGGTACGTTGATGACACACTCACCCTCCATGCGCTACCTGCCAGGGCTACCTTAGCTGAGCACAACACTCCCTCTGTTGGTGACGACCTTTTCTCAGCTACTCAATGAATTGCCACAGGAGATTTCACCCTGTTAGTGCGTCAGCAAGTTGAAGGTTTGATGGCACATAGCTAACAGTTATCTTTCCGTTTTCATGCGGCTCGCGGCAGAAGAAGTTCCTCAGGGCTATGTGCTTGGATCGCCTATGATTGTCATGATTCTTAATGAGTGATATGGCTGCTTGATTGTCGACATGTAGATTGGTGCGTGTTGCGCCTTCAACATGGTCAGAAAGGCCGAGCTCTTGAATCAGTGACTTAACCCATTGGAGTTGACGACATGTCTCCGTTGCTGCTAGGTATTCTGCTTCCGTGGTTGAAAGTACGACCTCTCGTTGTAAGTGTGACTTCCAGCAGATGGGACCTGATGCAAGTCTGATCAGCATTCCAGATGTTGAGCGGCTTGTAGATGGGTCGGCTGCGAAGTCTGCGTCTGTGTATGCTTCGAGGATCGCTTGCTGATCATGTCGGGTGAATTCAATGCCCTGATCTGGATTATTCGCGATATATCGGAGTACTTGACGTGCAGCTTGCATGTGTTCCTGTGATGGGTTTGTCAGGAATCGTGCAAGGTGATTGACTGCAAATGAGATGTCAGGTCTGGTGTTGTTGGAAAGGTATTGCAGTCCTCCTATGAGGGAGTTGTATTCTGTCATTTCATGCGACATGCATTTCTCCTCATTTCCCTCCATCATGCGCTCGATTGGTGAGCCTGCTTTCTTGCAGTCCGAAAGATTATGTCTATTAAGAAGTGTTCGTGTGTAGTGTCCTTGGGAGAATCTGATCATCTCAGGATATGGATGACTGATCTCTATGCCGAGGAACATGTTCGTGCTCACTGTCTTAAGTTTGTACTTATCGTGCAGGGCCTTCATGAGTTTGTCGATCCTTGACTGATGTGGACTTACAACCTGAAAGTCATCAACATGCATCAGTACAAACAGGTCTCTTTTGTGGTTGGTGTATAGACAGACGTCGGATGTAGTAGGTAATAGACCTAGCTGTGCGAGTGTTGTCTTTGCATCGTCATACCACAGTGCTGCTGCTTGCTTGAGTCCATAAAGGCCTTTATGGAGTTGGATGAGATAGCCATCTTTTTTGCAGCCTTTTGGTAACTCCCTGAATAAGTCAATGTTGAGGTCCGGATTGAGAAATGCTGTTGGTACGTCGCCTTGTTTTCTGTGCCAACCTAGTTGGTGTGCGAGGACAAGAATAATGCGTCCTGTTTCTGGTCTAGGTGTGGGAGCGAACGTCTCATGGTAATCAATGCCTTGTCGCTGGGTGAAGCCTTTAGCTGTGCATCGAGCCTTATATTTTTCAATATCGCCGTTAGCTAGGTATTTCTTCTTAAATACCCATTTGCACTTCATGGGTTTGCAGCCTTGGGGTAGTTGTGACCGTGGAATTATCTTAATTGCGCCCTTTTGCTTTTGTGAGCTGAATTCTTCATCTGCTGCCCTTTTCCACTGCGACGCTTCTGTGCAAGTCATAGCTTGATCCCATGTTTGCGGATCAGTGGTTGCTTGTGCTGTCATGCCGTGATGTAGTCGATAGTAGTCTACACGCTTGATGGTTCTCCCTTGCTGTTGTTGAAATTGGTGCTATATGGTAATGAAGGGTATCATTAACATGGAACGTAGAAAGGTATAAGTTCTCTAGCCAGGTTCATGATGACTCATACATTGACCAGCCTCCCAATTATCCACAATAAGCTAGTAATCGTGTCCCTCGCTTAGTTGTAATAATTAGTTTAAGTAGTACTCTGATACTAAGTGGGTTTAATCAACAACTCTCCACTATAGTTTTCAGACTCTTCAATCTCCCAACTCGCTTCACTAGGTGATATTAAACAGAAGCCTAACAGCTTAAGCTTCTCTACACAACTTCCATTATAACAGCTGTGACCTTGTGATGCTTCCTTCTGGTGAGTGTTGACGCTTAATGCCGGCCATTGGCGGTATTGGATCCCAGCCAGTCATGACACGATCTAGCGGCTGGTCTGGCTCCGATGTTTCTGCAGCATATATCTCCCTCTGATCAGAAAGTTGTTGTTTTGGTCTTTTAATGACTTGCTGATCTGTTTGATGCAGTGTAATTTCGTGAGCAGCTGGCAAATTGGGTATGGTGTGAACGTTGTGCAATTCTACTACTTGATCAATTGCGTGTGATGCGGGCTGTGTATCATGCGTGTCGCTCGACTGCGGGTTGGTAGAAGGTTGTGGAATGGTTATAGGTTGCTCCCTCTGGTCATCTTGACCATGATGGGGTTGGTAGTTTTGTGGTTGATGCCCCGGTTGATGCTGAGTACTCGTGTTACTATGCGAAGTACATGGTGGTTGAAAATGTTGCGACTCTGAAAATATGGAGTCGTAATTGGTCCAGTAGCTGGTCGTCTGCTGTTGGTCTATGGAGTTTAACTCGTCGCCGAAAACAATATCTTCGTTGAATGATGCATGAGGAGTTATGCTCATTGACCATTTCCAACCATGGGTAGGTATCCAATGGGGATGATAGATGAGGAAGTTTTTATTGGTATTTATTTGAAATCTAACAACAGTATCAATTTTGTTCGCAAACAATATAGGCGATTAGTGATGAAGCAGGCATGTTCGACTGCCCATGGCCAGTAACATGCGGGCATTCTGGCGTCAATAAGAATGGATCTAGCTCGTCTCAGTATTGTTATAATGGAAGTTGTGTAGAGAAGCTTAAGCTGTTAGGCTTCTGTTTAATATCACCTAGTGAAGCGAGTTGGGAGATTGAAGAGTCTGAAAACTATAGTGGAGAGTTGTTGATTAAACCCACTTAGTATCAGAGTGCTACTTAAACTAATTATTACAACTAAGCGAGGGACACGATTACTAGCTTATTGTGGATAATTGGGAGGCTGGTCAATGTATGAGTCATCATGAACCTGGCTAGAGAACTTATACCTTTCTACGTTCCATGTTAATGATACCCTTCATTACCATATAGCACCAATTTCAACACCCCTTCTCACTTTGTACCAAAGATATTGGTGCACAAGTGCATCAGTCTTGGTTTTGGTAGACCTTTTGTACAGATGTCCGCAAGATTATCAGCTGACGGAATATGTAGTAAGGTGAGCGTTCCATCTTCAACTCGCTCTCTAGTGAAATGATAAGCGATGTCAATATGCTTTGTTGCATCATTGAGCTTTGGATTATGTGCTAGATCAATCGCGGAATTATTATCGGTTGACAGAGAAGCAGGTATATTTCTATCCAATATTTGGTGAAGTCCTCGTACAATCCAGAGGAATTGCTTAGTTGCGTACGACAGTGCCATATACTCAGCTTCACAAGTGGAGTGAGCAACAGTACGTTGTTTGCGAGACTTCCAGCAGATTGTGGATTGACCAAGTTGGAATAAATAACCAGAGAAACTTCTGCGTGTATCGAGACAATTTCCGTATGATGCGTCACAGTATCCATTGAGAACCAGGGGAGATTCAAATTTGTATAACAAACCGACATCTTTTGTCCCCTTGATATATCGTAGAACTCGCTTGGCAGCACCTAGATGAGTGACAGATGGATCTGAGTTAAATTGAGAGAGGTGAGAGATTGCATATGCAAGATCAGGTCTAGTGGCAGATATGATATACATTATAGATCCGATTATTTGCTGATACAGAGTAGTATTGGCCCTAGGCTCTCCATTTTGCGCAGCCTTTAGCGGTTGGTTACACTCTATAGGCGTGGAGACCGTATTACAATCTTGCATCGAAAATCTATCCAGGACTCTATTTATGTATGCAGACTGCGATAGAGTGATACCTACATTTGAGTACTCGATCTGAATTCCAAGTAGCCAGTGAAGAGTTCCCATATCCTTGACCTTAAATTCGGTCTTGAAGTGGTTCACTAAATCTTCGATGACCTCATCTTGTTCTCCAATCAGTACTATGTCGTCCACGTAAACTGCAATGATCATTTTACCTGTGTTGTGGATGAATACACAGGGATCAAATAGGGAAGGAGCAAGACCATAAGGAATGATATATTCAGCCAACCTGAAGAACCATTCCCGAGGTGATTGCTTGAGTCCGTATATACACCTTTTAAGTTTAGCAACATGATCTCCTTGCCTGTACCCTTCAGGAAGTTCCATGTAAATATCCTCATTCAAGACTCCATAAAGAAATGCAGTTTTAATGTCGAGCTGTCTCGTTTTCCATTTCTTAGATGCTGCAATCGCCAAGATTAACCGTAATGAATCAAGTCGTACAACTGGAGCAAAGGTTTCGTCATAGTCAAGCCCTTGGATCTGTGAGAATCCCTTGGCCACGTAACGTGCTTTGTATCGTTCAACTTCCCCATGTGCGTCTCTTTTTATTTTGCACACCCATTTACCATTGACAACTTTTCGTCCTGTAGGCCGAGGAACAACATCCCAAACGTCGTTATCTTTAAGGGATGCTATCTCCTCATCAAATGCCTTTTCCCAGTAAGCCCAGTTAGGTGATGACTTGGCAACACTGTAGGAGCTGGGCTCAGATTCATCATGAATATTTAACAAGGCTAACTCATTTCCATTGCCACAAGTTGAAATCTGCGATGCGGGTTGAGGAAGATCACGAGAAGCTTTCCACCATTCCCCGTTATCGTGTCTTCATATGTCCGAGGACGTATCGTGCGCTTTGGTCTGGAGTTGACGGATGTTCTTGAATCTTCATTTGATGGGTCGGGCGGATTTGACAAAGCTGCTGTTGGTTGGGGCTCGATCTGAACAGTAGTTGGAATCGACGACGGTTCTTGCAATGACGGCTCTCTTAAATTGGACTGAACAGCCAGACATGGATCTTGATTTTGATGAATATTTCGAATATCTTGTTCTTGTCCAACATTTGGAGGATTTGACAAACTGGTCAACATCAAGGATGATGTTGATAAGTCTGGTTGATTTATGGTATGTGGATAGAATCAAAAGTTTTCTCAGAGACGGAATTATCAACATGGTAAGGTAGGAATTCCACGTCGCCTGATATAACTATCTGTTTCCTTTGAGACACAAATATTCGATAGTGGTGATCAACTTCGGTGTATCCAACGAACAAACCTTTCTCTGCCCTTGGTAGAAGCTTGCTTCCAGATGGTCGCTTCGCCATGGGGACATGCACGTAGCATTCTCTTCCAAAGGGTTGAAGGTGTAGAATGGATGGTTTTCTCTCATGGAAAGCTTCATATGGGGTCTGTCCATTTACAGAGCCATGTGTAGTACGATTTTTAGTGTAAACAAATGTTTGCGCTGCTTCAGCCCACAACCGTTTATCTTTGACTGTGATCAACATTGCACGAACTCCTTCAGCAATTGATCTGTTGAGTCTTTCGGCTACACCATTTGATTCCGGAGAATAGGGAGGAGTCAAGTGGTGACTTATCCCCTTCTGAGCGAGATATTTGGATAGTGATTCATTGACATATTCGCCGCCATTATCTGTCCTAAGAAACTTGATTTTGCAATCGTACTGAGTTTCCAAGGCCGTAATAAAATCTATGATAGCTTGTGCTGCATCAGATTTATATCTTAGGGATCGGATAGTAGTGCATCGAGTTGCATCGTCTATGAAACTTATGTAATAAAGCGCGTTGCCATAAGATGGAACAGGGAATGGACCTGCAAGATCTGAATGAATATATTCACCTTTATGTTTTGCTCGGAAAATAGATGGGGGTGGTTTATGGTGTACCGACTTCGAAGACATGCAAGCATCACAGTAAAAGTTTTCTGGTGGACTTGGTATAATACCAGAGTTTTGGATGAGCTTATCTGTCTTAGACATCATTGAAGGTGCTGAATGACAGAGAGCCTCATGCCAAAATTCAAAGGTAGAGCATGCAGTTTCATAACTATTGGCCATTTCCTTGATCACGGGTAACGGGCCATCGTAGTAAGCTTCCAACCATATTTTATTATTTTTATATATCTTCATCGTAGTACCATTATCTTGGAGCATGTATCCTTTGGATCTAGCCTTTTTCCAAGAAAACAGTGGTAGGGATAATTTGGGCACGTATAGTACATCATCAATTTTAAAAGTAGAAATATTTCCATTTGATAGTATACAATTTAATAGCACTGTTCCTTTTCCTTCAATCGATATCTTTTCATTTGAGCTTGACATTACATGACCCGCGCAAACTGAAAGTCGTTCGAATCGTTCTGGATAAGGACACATATGAGCTGTTGCACAGGTATCAAAATAGAAAGGATGATGACTTACCCCTTGAGGTCCACTGACAGCAGCATTTGCTCGTTCTTGGATATCCTTGGAGCCCTTATCTATGGATGAGTTTCTTTCTCGGAGCCTGACACAAGCGTTCCAAACATGTCCTCTATACTCCAACGGAAAGTGTCTCCTACAGAAGGAACATTCTTTCGGTTTAGAATCTTTAGGATGTTTAGATTTAATGACTTTATAGGGTCTTGATGCTTTGGAAGTGTCATTTTTCGGCCTCCTGTGATGCGTGACATGGGCTGAGTGAGAAGAGGATTGAATTGGAAATTCATGATCAAGATCTAGAAGACGCTGCTTAACTTCAGTGTAGGATAAATTATCCTTTGTCACCAAATTGTCAACGATATTCTTGTGATGTCGACTCAGACATGCCAGTATCATATCCCTCTTTATCTCATCATCATCCAAAAAATCAGCAATCTTTTGACGACTGAGACTAGAAGATTCTCGGGCTAAAGATGTAGTCCGAAAGTATTCGTTCTCATAAATGTCAATGAAAGAAGTCATCGTACCACTGGGATCGTATGTGCTCGAGAGCGACATCAAAGATCCAAGTTGATGAACCAATGTGAACTTATTGGTCCGATGAAATTCGGCACTCAAGTGGTTCCACATCAGATGGGGGTCTTGTAGTTTGAGAATTTTTCTCAGTATACTTGGAGACACCACCAAGATATATATATTAACAGCAATTGTAGACAATTCGCTGTATGCTTCCTGCTCTTCAAGGCAAGCATCTTCCTTTGGTTTCTTTCCATTCACAACGAGTTCAAAGAGCTTCTGACCTCTCCAGATTGCCTCCATCGTGATTGCCCATGACTCGTAGTTATCGTGTCCGACGAGTTGGGTGACATTAGAGAACGACATATTTCGAAGCGTGCAATTTAGTCGCTTTGCAAAGAATCTTTCGTTATCTTTATCAGATGTGGAGGAAATTGGGTTCGAAGGTAAGTTTGCCATTTTTCTGTTGAACTGTTAGATGATTGATTGGATAATAAAGAAAAGGGAAATTCTAGGATATTAATGCTTTTCTTTGGGCACCGGGTCATAACCTGTTATAATGGAAGTTGTGTAGAGAAGCTTAAGCTGTTAGGCTTCTGTTTAATATCACCTAGTGAAGCGAGTTGGGAGATTGAAGAGTCTGAAAACTATAGTGGAGAGTTATTGATTAAACCCACTTAGTATCAGAGTGCTACTTAAACTAATTATTACAACTAAGCGAGGGACACGATTACTAGCTTATTGTGGATAATTGGGAGGCTGGTCAATGTATGAGTCATCATGAACCTGGCTAGAGAACTTATACCTTTCTACGTTCCATGTTAATGATACCCTTCATTACCATATAGCACCAATTTCAACAACTAGAAATAATATTCTCAGAGTTGCAACTGGAATTATCTAGAAATGAACTGACCTTAGATGGAAGGGCTTGGGACGTAGTAATCTGTATAAATACCTGGCTAAGTGTCTGTAACTTAGTTCTACATAGTTGAATTGTTAAAATACCATCATCCATACAAATGCTCCCTGCTTTCTATAGTTGATCTGTGACATCCACGACAGATTTACAGACTCCTCTATTTTTCCACTCCCTTTACTAAGTGATATAATCTATGCCTAACAGCCACAAGCTTTTGAAAACCAATCTGCTAAACAAGCTCACCATTAGTCGAAATATAAACTACCATCTTCTATACAAATGCTCATAGCTTTTATACTTGATCTTTGACAATTATTCCATATAATACTTGCTGCAACAATATCCTGTTTAAATACACCGTAGCCTAACCAGGGCCCAAAGCAGTGTTGCCATTCAGCTAAGAAGCGAGCATATTGAACTCAATTCTTACCTGTGCAGAAGAAAAGAACCCGGAGTAGAAAACCCAAGCTGTCAGTGTGGATATCCGTTGCAAATCGTCAAGCACATGGTGCCGGCGTGTCCACAGTGGGCAAATGGAAGAGGCAAATTTCCCCGACAAGCTAAAGACAGGTCATTTGAAGCAATGATGAACAGCCCAGAAGATGTGGCTAAAATCACACAGTGGATACTAAACAAAGGGTGGATAAAACAGCTTCGACTTGCAGGGGAAGTCGAGGTAGCAATTGTTGAAATATGAAATACCCTGGAATGCCATTGATAACTCATTTGTAAGTCCGGCTAATTAGGTTATCAAATTCACCATCCTATATCATTGTCATCAGCACATTCCTCACGGAAAGTTTAATGCATATTGGCATTTATTGCACACTAGCATTCCATCAGATGATCATGTATCAAATGCAGGTTAAAGGTTTCTCGGATCTATCACCGACACACATGTATTTAGCTTTGTATTTCTGGCTCATATATCTGTACATATATAGATTTACATCTACAGGGATCATAACTTATGATCCATGGAGATTGATAAATACTGGTCAAAACCTCAGTTGATAAGATATGCGCACACGCAATCTCACTCTTATCAGCTCAGTTTTTACTCAGAACCATACATCTCAATACACTTGTTTTCAGTCAATTCTTCCTTCTACAACTTCATACAAAACTTACTGTATTAATCTAACTGCTGACACTGATTCTACTCTAACCTCCACATTCGCTCAAGCTCATAACTGTTAAGGGGCGAGATGCAATGTCAACGTGATAGAGAGTCTGGTGGATGAAGGTTAGGTTTAATTAACTGAAAGTGACACAATCTTTATCTGGTGCGCACTTCACTCTATTTGTACATGATAAGCGAAGCCCTAATACAAGCGCTGTTGAGGATCTAGCCTTGTGAATCAGGCATACGCAAACTAAAATCTAATCAAATCTCAACACATGCCATCAAGCCCCATACATGCTTGCCCTAGGGGTTCGGAATTTTCTGTAAAAGGACGAGAATCAGGGACGCTGCACGCAATGGCTGCCACAAAATAATCTATATTTTCTATGAAGAGAACACTTCAGTGGGACAGAGCCAATGTAAGGTGTGTGCTGACAAACACCTTACCTAAGCGCTTACTAAGCGTCTAACCTGTTGCAATAGACAGATCATTTGCTACATCCCACTTACATGCAAGGCTGGGCCTGTAAGTCAGCCCAGCCAACTAACACCGGGTAAACCCCGTAACACTTTCAGGCAGAAGTATCCGGACGTCAATCCAGCAATCTATTATCTAGACCGTGACAATAACTCTAACAAACTCAACTGAGCCAGCACAACAGTAGTTTGCCACACTGGTAGTGTAGCCCAAACTGCGGCTAAAATATTCATATCCAGCAGTTTGAGGTGCCATCCAACACCCATACTTACCTTCTTATCTTGTATTGTTGTGATAAAGGTGAGTTCAGGCCACCAACCTTCAGCACCATAGAAAGCTGTACTGACTATACATGCATTTATAACGCATATTAATGGTCCGGGAGCCGCGCCTCATTGGACCTTGTTCACTATTGAAAATAAACAAAGAGTATGCAGAACTCTTCAAGTGATCACAGAGAAATAACAAAGTAAAAACTTCAAAGGGTATTGTTACAGTTTGACTGTTATTTGAGCTTAGGCAAATAACCTAAGCGTAATATTAAGGATGTTTACAATAAGGCTGTTTATGGGTGGTAGATGAAGCTGAACAAAACAGCACTACTAATCAGGAGGTTGGAGTGTTAGCACAACTAAGTGATTGTCAGAGCAGCATGTAGACAGCAGGGCGGAGACAAGGGTCAAAGAGGTGGTATTCAGGCTAAAGGGCGCCATCCTACATTATGCATGAGATAGTTACATAGCCACTCGGCCAAAAGGCCAGACCAGAATCATAGAACACTAGATTCTGGTTATCTCCACATATATAGATTATACAGAAGGCAATCCTGACAGTGATACCTGTCATTGCGTGGCTGGGTAGTAAGTATAATGCCTATGGATAAGTCATCAGTCTATAGACCCACAAAGATCAACTCCTTCAAGTACCTGTTAGTAGTAGCTAGAGTTCTCTTTTCTCCTCATTCAGTTTAATAAATTGATTTACTCATCACCAACTCAGTTTCTGTTACAGGTATCTGTAGATGTGTTGCGAAACCAACTTAGACACTCCCCGTGCTTGTGGTTTCAGTATGTGTCCATCAAGATTGTCGGGTGTCGCCTATCTGCTACTAGTTACACTATCATCTTCTGCCACGTCTGATATTCGAGACTGCAACAAGAATACGCGTAACTGGTAGCAGATAGGCGACACCCGACAATCTTGATGGACACATACTGAAACCAAAAGTACGGGGAGTGTCTAAGTTGGTTTCGCAACATTGATGCTACATTGATGCTACATAATAATTGTGGTAACCATTGTGCCTTACTACACTATTCCTGAACATGCTGTTTAAATGTCAGTTGTGCATCCAGCCATACTCCGAGCCATTGAATGTGTGGAGATGGTGTAATAAGCTGTTCACTAACTTGAACCAAGAGGCTGGATGAGTCAAGTTTCATCTTTGGTCCTCCCCCAATAACCAGTAGCTCGGACTTCGAAGGGTCAAATCTAACCATGTGTGTTGCAGCTAGTTAGACTATCCTATCTACTTCTTACTGGACAGCCTCCACAGCTTCACTAGGGTTTTTATCGACTCGGATAATATAAGGAAATGGTTAAACTGTCCTTTGCAGCTATTGATGGTGACACGAATTAAGATGATGATTGTGATTGAGATAGATTTCTATATGGTTTATAATACATGATATTCTCAGGTTCATATACCTCGAGCCAAGCAACCAGATTATTTTCCTCCAGATCTAGATTCATTAGAATAATTACTTACTCAGTAAAATTCTCCTAGTCTCAGTTGTATGTTTAGGATCTTGACTAGGTTTCTAGTAACTAGTCAATGATGTTTCTCCTATCACTAAGACATAGTCATGGTTGATACAACAGGTACAAACATTGAATCTTGTCTATATATGACGTTGTGATATAGTTATGATCGTCTGAATAATATCAACTCATGAATGAATCATGTCTCTACATGACAGATAATGACAATGTTATATGTATATCTAAATCTACAGTTGGCAGAGCCTTCTTTAATTAGAGTGGAAATGTATAACATGAATAAAAGTGGCGAGAGTGGTGATCCTTGGGTGACACCACACTCAACGAGCTTTTCCTCAGTAACACCTTCTTTGTATCTTACAAAGACTCTTCTCTGTGTCAGAAAGGATTTGGCCCAGTGACAGAGGGATGATAGCCAGCCCTGACTTCGCATTCGTGCAAGCAGCCAATTGTGTAGCACTGCATTGAAGGCACCTTGAATATTCTGTGTGTCACAGTCTAAGCATAGGCACTGAGGCAACCTTATGGTCAGAGGTATTCTATTTTCAATCTATGGTGAACTACAGATTGAAGAGGATAATAACAGTTACTTTATACATGATTATTACCCCGGCCAATGACACAGTTTTCTATCCGTATATCCGTATCTCTTCTCGTATCCCTTTTAGTATCCCTTCTCGTATCCCTTTGTCGTGCCCTATTCTTGGAGGTGTTTGCCAAGTTGTAAGACCCTGCTTCCAAGAATAGTTCCTGCCTAGTTTCATGCTAAGCCTGCGTTAGACAGCACAGGCTACAGGCAATTACCGGCTTACAAGCCGTCACACTGTGTGACTATAGCTGTAACTTTGTTAGATCCCATTGCTGTTGTAATTAGGGGAGTAACATGACTGCATTACAATAAACTGTTCACATTAGAATAATGTGCACATGCGCCATGAGATATGATCGACCCAGATCATCACTCATTGGTATGACATAGTATTTACAAATAGATTCCTAATGGTATTCTCAAGGATGAGGGTTTGACAGTGTTCCACAGGAGGCGTTGTGCGGCCTAGTGAAGATTTAGGTGGTAGATGAGGATAATAAATGGGTCAAAGGGATGACAGGTCTTCTCTAGGAAGAGATGAATGGACAACTAGTTGCAGTAGATGTTACACATGGGTCTTGCTAATGAAGACTGGGCAATAGATATTTGGTCTTCCCGAAGAAGAGATGGGTAAACATATGTATTGTAAAGGGTAAGTAAAGATGTTGTGTGAAGAATAATGCTTCTTCACGCCGAGTGCTTATATACATAAAATTACCAAATAGCGCATAGCACATAGCCTCTATGCCAAACAATCTACTACAGATCACCTTATGAAACTAGCCTAATCTTATCAGTCTTCCTTGCTCATTTTAGAAGTACATTGAAGGACTCTTTGTGTTTTAACCTAGCCTTCTGCATGATGTTTCATATTACGCTATGCCCCAATGATCCATGAAAGGTATCTATTGGCGCAAGGATCTCTCATATCCTTCCTTTCTTTGTTAGACAAGGAGATATTTTTCATGGATAAACGTAGTAGAAGCGAGGATGGTGTCTCATGGGGAGTTCCATGCCAAAACACAACTCTGTGTTAGATTGAGTTCCTAAACAATTAGGACAGACTCAGAAACATGGGGTCGTCTCATAGGAATTACGTAGTAATACTGTTCTAGACAGTGCTTAGGGCTGTACTATTATCTGATGTACATATATACCCAGCGTGAAGGAGTATTCTTCTTCACACAAAGTCTTCTGTTTATACTCATACCTATTGCTCACATACTTATCTCTTCTCTAAAGAAGGCCGCCGTTATTGTACCATCCTCACCTATTACTTACTTCACCTTTACCTCTTCCGTGAACCCTATACCTAACGCTTACTTTATACTTCCTACTCTTATGAATCACCACTATCCTCCACATCTATAACCTACTTGCACCAAACTCGTACCCTACGGAATACCGATAACACAGTACCTTGAGAACAAATTGGAACATCCACTAGTGGGCAGAAATCACCTTATTCATGTATGTAGAGGAAGGTCCTGTCACATAGATGACATAAGCAATTCATGCAATAGGAAATTCAAACAATCTCCACATTATCCACACACTTGAGAATACTCGGGAATATCCACAAGCTCGTCCATTGATCTAAGTCCTAAGTGTCATGAATGCGCTTTTCACATTAGTAGTAAATTGTCATCCACGTAGTGTAGCATGCAGGGCTAAGGTAATGGAACTAGATAAGTGATAGATTACATACCCCCAATCGCTACATTCACCTGAAGACCACTCCTAAAGGAGACTAGTTAAGGGGCTATCTGGAAGTATGTGGGATTGGTTAATCATCATGTAAATAATCTATAACATAACATCACACAATAAGATACCATTCGCACCCAAACACATTATTGCCATAACCACCCAAGTACAGTCTAAGCCCCCTGAGTAGTCACAACCATTTAATTGAAGATACCAAGTGTATACAACCATATACACCACCACCCTTCAATAGGTTATCAGCTCGGTAGCCTTAAGCCTGCAAACAATTCTCGCATCCACCAAAAAACTTCCTAAGTCAACCAACTTTCTTCCATCTACCAACCACCACAATCATGTCCAACGATGAGAAAAAACCTTTCGGTTCCACCTTCACTATCAAAGGTGTCACACCAGCGAAACTGGATAATTATCCTGTCTTAACTGGTAGTGAAAACTATCAAGATTGGGCCGGAACCTGGGAAATAGGATTTGACATGATGGGTTTGAAGGAAGTACTAACTGGAGAAGTCAGTAAACCTGAGAAGACTTCTCCCGACTGGGAAGAGTGGAATACGGCGAACAAACTGCTCAGGGGATATCTGGTGTCTGCGGTCGATCGTTCCTTGCGGAATATGATCACCAGCGAGCAAACTGCCAGAGATGCTTGGGCCAACATCAAGGCTCGCTTCGACAGGGAAACACCATCAACAACCCTGTTGTTACTGCGAAATATTGTCGACCTTAAACTTCAAGAAAATGAGAACATAGCCGACCACTTAAATAACTTCACCAACGCATGGGATCGTCTTTACCAAAGGTCCCTCACCTCCAAATCCAGCGTTGCACAAGCATTCCGAGATGTTACCTCATCTGATGAAGTCAAAGGCGCGTTCTTACTACTCTCACTCCCTAAATCCATGGACAACATCATCGACAACCTAGCGACAAAAGACTTGATCAAATACCAGGACATACAACCAAAGCTCTTGGACCTCTCCGCTGATAGGAATGTCGGCGAAGCTGACAGCAAAGCCTATCACGCATCGACCCAAGAGGCAACAGAATGTTCATGGTGCAAAATCAAGAAGTTCAACTACAAGGAGCACACCTACAAGAATTGTTTCAAACTCAAGAAACATAAAGAACAACAGAAGGAAGCCAAGGTAACGAAGAAGAGCGCTTTACAAAATGAAAACGCCAAAAGAGTCTCAGAATTAGATGACGAACTTTCAGACAGGGCTTTCATGGCTAACTCTTCTTCATCCACTCCAAAAGAATGGATCCTTGATACAGGTGCCACTACTCACATGACTGGCTGCATCGACGACTTTGAATCAGTTACACCCCTAGAAAATAAAACTGTACGAGTCGCCGATAACAGTTATACCCCAGTCACTGGCAAAGGTACCGTTCGTCTTCGCGCTCTAACCAGCGACGGGCGATTGCGAAATATCCTTCTAAACAATGTTCTTCTGGTGCCCTCTTTTCGACAGACTAGGTTGTTTTCATGGGAAAAATTAAGGGAGATGGGATATGAATTATTTTCTAAAGGCGACAATACTTTTATAAGGGATAAAAACGGGCAAGAGGTTCTGTGGGCGACAGCAAGGGAAAAGTCGATCGTAATTAAGTTAGAAGAAATAAAAGCTCGTTTCTCCTCCTATCGTGAATTTCATGAAGCTTTAGGACACCCCGGTGTAACAACCATCCGAGACCCTTCTAAATTATACACAGACAGTCACAACCTTCCTTCACTACCCCAGACCTTTCACTGTCCCGCATGCGAAAAAGCTAAGTCCAAGCACATTGTTCCTGATCCAATCCATGAGGATCCCAGTAACGTTTTTGAAATTATTCACTCAGATCTTTCCGGGAAATTCTCTTTTCCCTCTTTAAACGGCAAATATTACTACATCACCTTCATTGATGAAAAAACACGATTCTCCTGGGTCAGATTCTTACGAAACAAAGATGAAGCCGCTGAAGCTATTGTTGACTTTGTCAAACTTATCCATAGACAATTCAATATAAAGATCAAGCGATGGAGGACTGAAACGGGGGAGAATTCGTGAATAAAACCATCAACTCGTTCTTTAAATCTGAAGGAATAGTTCATGAACTTTCGCCACCCTACGAACATGAGAGAAACGGACTGGCTGAGCGATTTAACCAAACGTTAACTACAATAGCCAGAACAATGATAGCAGACTTAAGCCTAAATTTTTGGGCAGAAGCCATATCAACTGCCAGCTATCTTAAAAATCGCCTTCCTCATTCACGGCTACCTCAAAATACTACGCCATATGAGGCCTTACAAGGCAACAAACCCAAAATCAAACACCTTCAACCCTTCGGCAGAAAATGCTTTGTTCACATACACAAGGACTCGCGACCCTCAGGTTCAAAGCTATTACCAAGGGCAATCGAAGGAAAATTCATGGGCTACACGGAGAGCACTAAAATATTCCGAATATGGATCCCCTCTAAGCACAAGGTGGTAGAATCTCCCAACGTCAAGTTTGCGCCGCTCAATTCAGGGGAAGCGACTCACTCCCTTGAGACCACAAGCGAATCCAACTTTGAGATAAAAAACATCGAATCAACATCATTTCACCCAACCCTTCCGTCTAAATTTCCATCAAAACCAGTTGAATCTTCACCATCTGTAGATAACACCTCATCCTCACATCCGATAGAGCCACAAAACAAGCATGACTCCGAACAAACTTTACAGCAGCCAGCACAGCTTGAAACATCAGAGAATCATACTCAAGGAACATTATCAATCCGTAGCCGTCCGAAGCGTTCAACAAAGCCTATTGAGAGATATGGTTTATCCGCACACCACGGCTCAATTACACGCACTTGGAATGATAACAATTCTGAACAAAGCAGACTGGTTTCAGCTGAGGAATCTCAAATCGAAGTGGAAAACAATGCTGTGGCTCTGGCGGCAAAAAGAGCACCAAAGACAAATGAGGAGCCAAAATCTATAGAACATGCATTTCAACAACCAGATGGAAATCGATGGCGCGAAGCAATAGATAAAGAATTGACATCTTTATCTCAAAACCATACATGGGATGTGACTGATCGACCTCTCAAAAGAAATGTTGTTGGATCCAAATGGGTTTTCAAAATAAAGCGGAATGCCGACGGCTCTATCGAGAGATACAAAGCGCGATTAGTTGCTCAAGGTTTTAGCCAAGTTCCTGGCCATGATTTTAATGAAACCTTCGCACCTGTCGCTTGATATGATAGCCTGAGGATATTACTCCGAATCTCAGCCCAGAACAAATGGATCCCTCAACAGATGGATGTAAACTCAGCATACCTCTACGGCATGCTAGAAGAGGAAATTTTCATGGAATTACCACCGGGATACTGTCACGGCGTAGAATAGGCACAAGTGAAAGTACAGCTTGTATGGCGATTATTCAATCTGTCGAGCGAATACTAAGCTGGAGAAGAATAGAAAGGAACAGAATCTAATTACAAAAAGCCCTGAGGCTATTCCTATTCGGGCGGGTTTCCACTAAATTGCCGCGCACGTGCTTCTTCCCGCATCAGCCATTAATCTCACCTCCTCCATCCACGTAATCGTATATCATGACGGAGCGGAATGCCGTGCCGTGACATCACCCCCTCCTCAGCCTTCGATTGTCCCAAATCGACTAATTTCGGCGGCGGCGTCGGTTGTCACGACCTTGGTTGGTCACCATGTTATCTTCCGGATGTTCCTCACTAAATCTATCATGTGCGGCATCGTCCAACCACGTAGCGAGGCGTCGTGGTGGCCCTGGCAATTCGGGGTGCTCATTGTGGAACCTTTCTAATATGAGGGGTGCGTTCCGAAAGTTGGCAGCCGGATACCATTCCTCGTCTGCGTCCCAGCCTTCCCATTGGACCTTGTACCGTAGCCGATTGCGATACAGCCGCGCGTCCAACACCTTCTCGATCTCCCATTCTAACTCCCCATTGACCTCTTCTGCCGGCGGTTCTGGATTGGCCTGGCCGGGCAACGGGTTATCTGGATCTTTCCGCAGTCGGTCTGGTGAAAATACAGGGTGTATTTTCCAAGAGGCTGGTAGTTGTACGCGGAATGAATGCCCTTCTTTGGCAATGATCCGATATGGTCCCACCATTGGATTTTCCAACTTATCCGACGGTCTCGTAGTTCTCCAAGCACCGCGCCGGATATATACTTTATCTCCAACGTCAAAGTCTACTTCTCGGCGATGTTTATTGGCTTGAACACGCTGTTGTTCCTGTGAGCGTTTAATGCTCTCCTTAGCATAATCCAACGCGCTGCTGATCCGTTTAAGCCACTCCGCGGCCTCGTCCCGATTCAGCTTCTCTCGAGGGGTTCGTGGTTCCAGTCGCTGATTCCAGTCAAATTCTAAACGCATTTCGTAACCATAGTCAATCATTGATGGCGACAATCCCGTAGATTCATTTGGAATAGCTGCCGCAGCAGCATCTAGAGCGGGAAGCAGCTCCGCCCAATCGTCTTGGTGGAAATTAACAAATGGTCGCAGTCGCTGATCAATGATCTGGTTGATAATTTCGGTCTGACCGTCTGTCTGCGGATGTTCTGCCGTAGATAGCTTAAGTTTCACGCGCGCTAACCTTGATAGCTCGTCCATGAAATCCGAAATGAATTGCGGACCGCGGTCGCTGGTAATGGTCTTCGGTGCGCCACGGAATCGCCAGACGTAACGGTAAAACAAGTCTGCAGCAGTCTTTGCTGTAGCACTTTTAGTGGTTGGGATGGAGATTTGGCGTTTAGACAATCTATCAACAACTACCCAAATGTTATTAAACCCTCGTTTGTCTGGTACCCCTACATCGTGGAAATCCATCGATATATCATCCCATGTACGTTCTGGGATGGCTAAAGGCTGTAGTAAGCCCGGTGTCTTATCTCTAGGCTTATGCGATCGTCGGCAGACATGACAGTTCTTCACATAACGCTCGATGTCTGCTGCGTATCGTGGCCACCAGTACCGGTCGCCAATTAGTTTCCTCATTTTGTTTCGTCCTGGATGAGCGGTGGATGTAGATTCGTGGATCATCTTCAACACTTGAGTACGGAGATTGTCTTTGGCTGACACCACCACGCGTCCCTTATGAAGCACCAACCCGGTAGGTTCCAAAGAATAAGGCTCTTCCCGCTGTCGTGCTTGCCGGCGTAGATCCTCGAGATCGGGATCCGCTCGGTTGGCCATAAACGTACGATCAATAGTATCCAGATCCTCGTCGATGGGCGCTAAAACCTTGCTGTCATGCGGCAACATAACTTTCTTTTGAGGGAGGAGGATTTTCGTACGTTCCAGTTCTTTTGCGGCTTTTTGTGTAGGGGTAAGTTCTTTCTTGCGAGATAACGCGTCCGCCAGGATATTTTCCTTGCCTGGCCGGTACTGAAGGTCGAAACTGAATTGCGATAGCACCTCTGCCCATCGGATTTGCCTATCGTTGAGCAGCTGCTTCTGACCAAAGTATTCCAGAACTCGGTGATCAGTCAGAATCACGAAAGGCTCCCAGGCGCTGGTGAGCTCTGCGCGCCATTCCTTCAAGCATTGGATGATAGCCAACAGCTCCTTATCGTGGATCTCATAGTTTGCCTCCGGACCAGTCAAGGTTCGGGAGTGAAAAGCCACAGGATGCCACACGCCATCCTCCTGCAATTGACTGAGTACTCCTCCTGTTGCTAAATCCGAACAATCGGTCTCTACACGTGAAGGCTTTTTCTGATCAAAGTACAGTAAGATGGGTGGGCTAACCAATTTCTCTTTCAGGGCAAGGAACGCTTCTTCAGCTTGCTCGGTCCATTGGAACAACTGGCCTTTTGGAATTGCCGTCAGGTTGTACAACGGCTTAGCAATCCGGGAGAAATTCTCAATAAAGTTACGGTAATAGTTGCAGAACCCCAAGAAGGATTGAATGGCAGTCTTGCTAGTAGGTCTCTCCCATGCGCGAATACTTTCCAGCTTCTTCGGGTCTGGCAGGAGTCCGGAAGTGTTAACAATGAAGCCCAGAAAATTAACAGATTTTTGATTAAAGCGGCACTTCTTAATGTCCACCTGCAGTCCAGCTCTGTCCAAACGTTGAAGGACCTCGCGTACTTCTGCGACGTGTTTACTTTTATCTTTAGAGTGGACGCATACATCATCCATATATGCGGAAACGTAACGTGCAAGCAGATTGCCTAGGACCGAATTGATATATCTTTGGAAAGTGGCCGGGCCACCTGACAGACCAAAAGGTAACACGCGGTAACGGTATTGACCGAATCGAGTACGAAACGTAGTCCATCCCACGGAGTCTGGATGCATCCGGATACGGTTGAACGCATGGATGACATCTAGAATGGTGAATTTCTTAGAACCAGCCATCTTGGCTAATGTCTCACCAATGAGGGGCAGAGGATAGCGATCTTTCCGCGTGTGTGCGTTTAATTTCCGGTAGTCTACACAAAATCGAAGGTCACCATTCTTTTTCTTGACAAACAAGACCGGGGAATTGAATGGAGAATCGCTGGGTTCGATGAACCCGTTCGCCAAGTTCTCCTCGATGTAAGCGTGTACGGTATCTAGCTCTTTCTGATTCATTTTATAGAGGGGAGCTTGCTTGAGCTCAGGCTCGCTATCCAGATTAATCTTATGGTCGAACTCCCTATGCGGCGGCAATTCATTTGCGCGTCTTTTGGAGAAGACATGGGCAAGGTCATGATATTCAGGAGGTAATTGGGCCAACAATTGTGTCCTCTCTTCTTCTTCAGTGAGCTCCGCAATATGCGCAATATCGGTACCGTCGCAAGCGGTTTCCATTTCTACGAACCAGCATTGGTCTTCCCCTTCAATTGTCCCAACCTCGACGGCTGAAAGCGTAGGTGTGTCCATTTCGTCTAGACCAAGATCCTCTTTTTTCTTATCGTAGACTTCTTGTCGCTCCTGCAGTGTAGGCCGGGGAGTCAGAATAATTGAAGGGGTCGCCGGCGCTTCTGCTACCATTTCAGGGCGTTTCAATATCTGCTTCGGAATAAAACGTGGAGATTTTTTAGCAGGAGGTTTGTTGATTTCTAGAGGGGGCAGTTCAATCAGTCGGTCACGGCGGTTAGCGTCCCACTGATGATCATTGCGATCTTCTGGCCACCACAGCCGGTGTCGCACGCAGTCTGGGAGTACGTCATGATAGGCCAGCCACTGTCGACCGAGGATCACATTGTTCTTGTTACCAAGTGTGGTAGCAAAGAACGGCATGTTGACTCGGTGCGAATCTATAGTCAGTGTCATCACATAGGCATGGCGTAGAGGTCGGGAGGACCCGCCGTCGAAGCCTCTGATAGGGAGTGGATGACGGAGATTGTAGCGCGTCATCTTAATCTTACTATTTCGGTACCAATCACGCAGTTGTTTACGATCTGCGAAGGCATATCCATTAGCGCCGGTATCAATGAGGGCAGAGATTGGAAATTGCGAATTGTTTTTAGTTTCAAGAGAACAATCTATAACTAGTGGCCTTCCGCCAAACAAATTTTCCAAATCAATGCCATTTACTCGATACGTGTTATTCTCTAGGAAGGCGACTTCTCCTAGAGACAATCTTTTCCCTCATCGGAGCTCATGGTGAATTCCGATCCAAATACTTCAGCTTCCTCCTTCTTCTTCGCATCCACCTCGTTGACTTTAACAGTAGGACACGCGTTAGCGTAGTGACCAGTCTTGTGGCAATGGAAGCAGACACCAGCGTTTCGGGCCAAGACTTTTGGCTTTGGCGGACCAGATGCTCTTGGAGGTGCAGTACGGGTGTGTTCCGGCGGGAGAAGTGGCTTCTTATACCTGTCCTTGCGTTGTTGGTAGCGAGCGGCTTGATCCTCCGATTTGCGCGCTAATTTCAGGTGTGGTTCGATCTTCAAGCAGTGTTGAGACATCTCCAAGGTGGATTCAAAATCCAATCCGGCGATAACATTTTGCAGCTTGGGACTCATCTTTTCACGAAGTTCATCCATGCGGTCTTCGTCTCTAAGTTGTAATTGAGAAGCGAAGGTCAAGAACTTAGTGAAGAAGGCTGAGAAGCTGTCATCCCCTTGTCGGAGTTTCTTGAAGTTGGCACGAGCTTCGGAGCGCTTCTGTCCTCGGGTCTTGCCGTAGGCTCCTCGCATAACTTCGACGATGGACATCGCAACAGTGATGTGGTTGACGCTTTCTGGCTCGAGGTAGGGTTTGATAAATTCCTGTGCGTCACCACCAATAAACCCCAAGAGGTAATTAATCTTGTGGTTTTCATCATCGAAGTAGATCGAATCGCCGTTCAACTTGCGCTTAACAGCGTGTTCCCAGTTTTCGAAAGTAGGATTATGAGAACCAGTGAAGGTGGGTGGGTTCTCAATCTTCTGGCGGTAACGGAGTCGCTTAGCCTGTGGGTCACGGACCTCTTTGTTGCTTGGTGGCGTCTCTGAGGCCTCACAGCCGGCGGCGTCTTTCTCAAAAGTGTTATAGGTAGCAGATCCTCGCACCGACTTGGATTCCTCCTTCTGCTTACCCTTATCCTTGGCTTTGAGATCTAGAGTGACCTCTGCAAATGCCCCCTTCCAGCGCTCAGCTTCCTCCGCCCAGGATTGTGCCAATTTCTCTGCCTCTGCCTTTTGGTCCAGTGTATCTCGAAGGTAGTTGCTGATGTTGTTGGCGCGATCAGCTAGAGCGGTACACATAGTCTTGAGGGTATATTCGTGACGTTCTTGATCAGTCTCCTTCTTGACTTCGGCAGCGCGGCGTTCGTTTCTTGATATAATCTTTGTCCAACATTTCAAACGTGACTTGCTGATACCATGGCACATCAATCTTTGTAGTTTGGTCCTCCTCTTCCCCAGGGCGCGGGTGGCGTACACCGAGGTTGTGAAATCTTCCTTCGGCCAATCTCCTGGCATTTTCTAATGTCCTTTATTAGCGAGGCAATTAGTCGATGACTGTCCAGATAATCGTGAGCGAAACGCTGTCCACAGATTACTGAGTCTGGAATTAGTGTTTTACCTCTCTACAGAGGTCGCGTTGAGTAGTTTGGGGAGCTTAGTATTATGTCACGGCGTAGAATAGGCACAAGTGAAAGTACAGCTTGTATGGCGATTATTCAATCTGTCGAGCGAATACTAAGCTGGAGAAGAATAGAAAGGAACAGAATCTAATTAAAAAAGCCCTGAGGCTATTCCTATTCGGGCGGGTTTCCACTAAATTGCCGCGCCGTGCTTCTTCCCGCATCAGCCATTAATCTCACTCNAAAGACTTGATCAAATACCAGGACATACAACCAAAGCTCTTTGGACCTCTCCGCTGATAGGAATGTCGGCGAAGCTGACAGCAAAGCCTATCACGCATCGACCAAGAGGCAACAGAATGTTCATGGTGCAAAATCAAGAAGTTCAACTACAAGGAGCACACCTACAAGAATTGTTTCAAACTCAAGAAACATAAAGAACAACAGAAGGAAGCCAAGGTAACGAAGAAGAGCGCTTTACAAAATGAAAACGCCAAAAGAGTCTCAGAATTAGATGACGAACTTTCAGACAGGGCTTTCATGGCTAACTCTTCTTCATCCACTCCAAAAGAATGGATCCTTGATACAGGTGCCACTACTCACATGACTGGCTGCATCGACGACTTTGAATCAGTTACACCCCTAGAAAATAAAACTGTACGAGTCGCCGATAACAGTTATACCCCAGTCACTGGCAAAGGTACCGTTCGTCTTCGCGCTCTAACCAGCGACGGGCGATTGCGAAATATCCTTCTAAACAATGTTCTTCTGGTGCCCTCTTTTCGACAGACTAGGTTGTTTTCATGGAAAAATTAAGGGAGATGGGATATGAATTATTTTCTAAAGGCGACAATACTTTTATAAGGGATAAAAACGGGCAAGAGGTTCTGTGGGCGACAGCAAGGGAAAAGTCGATCGTAATTAAGTTAGAAGAAATAAAAGCTCGTTTCTCCTCCTATCGTGAATTTCATGAAGCTTTAGGACACCCCGGTGTAACAACCATCCGAGACCCTTCTAAATTATACACAGACAGTCACAACCTTCCTTCACTACCCCAGACCTTTCACTGTCCCGCATGCGAAAAAGCTAAGTCCAAGCACATTGTTCCTGATCCAATCCATGAGGATCCCAGTAACGTTTTGAAATTATTCACTCAGATCTTTCCGGGAAATTCTCTTTTCCTCTTTAAACGGCAAATATTACTACATCACCTTCATTGATGAAAAAAACACGATTCTCCTGGGTCAGATTCTTACGAAACAAAGATGAAGCCGCTGAAGCTATTGTTGACTTTGTCAAACTTATCCATAGACAATTCAATATAAAGATCAAGCGATGGAGGACTGAAAAACGGGGGAGAATTCGTGAATAAAACCATCAACTCGTTCTTTAAATCTGAAGGAATAGTTCATGAACTTTCGCCACCCTACGAACATGAGAGAAACGGACTGGCTGAGCGATTTAACCAAACGTTAACTACAATAGCCAGAACAATGATAGCAGACTTAAGCCTAAATTTTTGGGCAGAAGCCATATCAACTGCCAGCTATCTTAAAAATCGCCTTCCTCATTCACGGCTACCTCAAAATACTACGCCATATGAGGCCTTACAAGGCAACAAACCCAAAATCAAACACCTTCAACCCTTCGGCAGAAAATGCTTTGTTCACATACACAAGGACTCGCGACCTCAGGTTCAAAGCTATTACCAAGGGCAATCGAAGGAAAATTCATGGGCTACACGGAGAGCACTAAAATATTCCGAATATGGATCCCCTCTAAGCACAAGGTGGTAGAATCTCCCAACGTCAAGTTTGCGCCGCTCAATTCAGGGGAAGCGACTCACTCCCTTGAGACCACAAGCGAATCCAACTTTGAGATAAAAAACATCGAATCAACATCATTTCACCCAACCCTTCCGTCTAAATTTCCATCAAAACCAGTTGAATCTTCACCATCTGTAGATAACACCTCATCCTCACATCCGATAGAGCCACAAAACAAGCATGACTCCGAACAAACTTTACAGCAGCCAGCACAGCTTGAAACATCAGAGAATCATACTCAAGGAACATTATCAATCCGTAGCCGTCCGAAGCGTTCAACAAAGCCTATTGAGAGATATGGTTTATCCGCACACCACGGCTCAATTACACGCACTTGGAATGATAACAATTCTGAACAAAGCAGACTGGTTTCAGCTGAGGAATCTCAAATCGAAGTGGAAAACAATGCTGTGGCTCTGGCGGCAAAAAGAGCACCAAAGACAAATGAGGAGCCAAAATCTATAGAACATGCATTTCAACAACCAGATGGAAATCGATGGCGCGAAGCAATAGATAAAGAATTGACATCTTTATCTCAAAACCATACATGGGATGTGACTGATCGACCTCTCAAAGAAATGTTGTTGGATCCAAATGGGTTTTCAAAATAAAGCGGAATGCCGACGGCTCTATCGAGAGATACAAAGCGCGATTAGTTGCTCAAGGTTTTAGCCAAGTTCCTGGCCATGATTTTAATGAAACCTTCGCACCTGTCGCTTGATATGATAGCCTGAGGATATTACTCCGAATCTCAGCCCAGAACAAATGGATCCCTCAACAGATGGATGTAAACTCAGCATACCTCTACGGCATGCTAGAAGAGGAAATTTTCATGGAATTACCACCGGGATACTGTCACGGCGTAGAATAGGCACAAGTGAAAGTACAGCTTGTATGGCGATTATTCAATCTGTCGAGCGAATACTAAGCTGGAGAAGAATAGAAAGGAACAGAATCTAATTACAAAAAGCCCTGAGGCTATTCCTATTCGGGCGGGTTTCCACTAAATTGCCGCGCACGTGCTTCTTCCCGCATCAGCCATTAATCTCACCTCCTCCATCCACGTAATCGTATATCATGACGGAGCGGAATGCCGTGCCGTGACATCACCCCCTCCTCAGCCTTCGATTGTCCCAAATCGACTAATTTCGGCGGCGGCGTCGGTTGTCACGACCTTGGTTGGTCACCATGTTATCTTCCGGATGTTCCTCACTAAATCTATCATGTGCGGCATCGTCCAACCACGTAGCGAGGCGTCGTGGTGGCCCTGGCAATTCGGGGTGCTCATTGTGGAACCTTTCTAATATGAGGGGTGCGTTCCGAAAGTTGGCAGCCGGATACCATTCCTCGTCTGCGTCCCAGCCTTCCCATTGGACCTTGTACTGTAGCCGATTGCGATACAGCCGCGCGTCCAACACCTTCTCGATCTCCCATTCTAACTCCCCATTGACCTCTTCTGCCGGCGGTTCTGGATTGGCCTGGCCGGGCAACGGGTTATCTGGATCTTTGCGCAGTCGGTCTGGTGAAAATACAGGGTGTATTTTCCAAGAGGCTGGTAGTTGTACGCGGAATGAATGCCCTTCTTTGGCAATGATCCGATATGGTCCCACCATTGGATTTTCCAACTTATCCGACGGTCTCGTAGTTCTCCAAGCACCGCGCCGGATATATACTTTATCTCCAACGTCAAAGTCTACTTCTCGGCGATGTTTATTGGCTTGAACACGCTGTTGTTCCTGTGAGCGTTTAATGCTCTCCTTAGCATAATCCAACGCGCTGCTGATCCGTTTAAGCCACTCCGCGGCCTCGTCCCGATTCAGCTTCTCTCGAGGGGTTCGTGGTTCCAGTCGCTGATTCCAGTCAAATTCTAAACGCATTTCGTAACCATAGTCAATCATTGATGGCGACAATCCCGTAGATTCATTTGGAATAGCTGCCGCAGCAGCATCTAGAGCGGGAAGCAGCTCCGCCCAATCGTCTTGGTGGAAATTAACAAATGGTCGCAGTCGCTGATCAATGATCTGGTTGATAATTTCGGTCTGACCGTCTGTCTGCGGATGTTCTGCCGTAGATAGCTTAAGTTTCACGCGCGCTAACCTTGATAGCTCGTCCATGAAATCCGAAATGAATTGCGGACCGCGGTCGCTGGTAATGGTCTTCGGTGCGCCACGGAATCGCCAGACGTAACGGTAAAACAAGTCTGCAGCAGTCTTTGCTGTAGCACTTTTAGTGGTTGGGATGGAGATTTGGCGTTTAGACAATCTATCAACAACTACCCAAATGTTATTAAACCCTCGTTTGTCTGGTACCCCTACATCGTGGAAATCCATCGATATATCATCCCATGTACGTTCTGGGATGGCTAAAGGCTGTAGTAAGCCCGGTGTCTTATCTCTAGGCTTATGCGATCGTCGGCAGACATGACAGTTCTTCACATAACGCTCGATGTCTGCTGCGTATCGTGGCCACCAGTACCGGTCGCCAATTAGTTTCCTCATTTTGTTTCGTCCTGGATGAGCGGTGGATGTAGATTCGTGGATCATCTTCAACACTTGAGTACGGAGATTGTCTTTGGCTGACACCACCACGCGTCCCTTATGAAGCACCAACCCGGTAGGTTCCAAAGAATAAGGCTCTTCCCGCTGTCGTGCTTGCCGGCGTAGATCCTCGAGATCGGGATCCGCTCGGTTGGCCATAAACGTACGATCAATAGTATCCAGATCCTCGTCGATGGGCGCTAAAACCTTGCTGTCATGCGGCAACATAACTTTCTTTTGAGGGAGGAGGATTTTCGTACGTTCCAGTTCTTTTGCGGCTTTTTGTGTAGGGGTAAGTTCTTTCTTGCGAGATAACGCGTCCGCCAGGATATTTTCCTTGCCTGGCCGGTACTGAAGGTCGAAACTGAATTGCGATAGCACCTCTGCCCATCGGATTTGCCTATCGTTGAGCAGCTGCTTCTGACCAAAGTATTCCAGAACTCGGTGATCAGTCAGAATCACGAAAGGCTCCCAGGCGCTGGTGAGCTCTGCGCGCCATTCCTTCAAGCATTGGATGATAGCCAACAGCTCCTTATCGTGGATCTCATAGTTTGCCTCCGGACCAGTCAAGGTTCGGGAGTGAAAAGCCACAGGATGCCACACGCCATCCTCCTGCAATTGACTGAGTACTCCTCCTGTTGCTAAATCCGAACAATCGGTCTCTACACGTGAAGGCTTTTTCTGATCAAAGTACAGTAAGATGGGTGGGCTAACCAATTTCTCTTTCAGGGCAAGGAACGCTTCTTCAGCTTGCTCGGTCCATTGGAACAACTGGCCTTTTGGAATTGCCGTCAGGTTGTACAACGGCTTAGCAATCCGGGAGAAATTCTCAATAAAGTTACGGTAATAGTTGCAGAACCCCAAGAAGGATTGAATGGCAGTCTTGCTAGTAGGTCTCTCCCATGCGCGAATACTTTCCAGCTTCTTCGGGTCTGGCAGGAGTCCGGAAGTGTTAACAATGAAGCCCAGAAAATTAACAGATTTTTGATTAAAGCGGCACTTCTTAATGTCCACCTGCAGTCCAGCTCTGTCCAAACGTTGAAGGACCTCGCGTACTTCTGCGACGTGTTTACTTTTATCTTTAGAGTGGACGCATACATCATCCATATATGCGGAAACGTAACGTGCAAGCAGATTGCCTAGGACCGAATTGATATATCTTTGGAAAGTGGCCGGGCCACCTGACAGACCAAAAGGTAACACGCGGTAACGGTATTGACCGAATCGAGTACGAAACGTAGTCCATCCCACGGAGTCTGGATGCATCCGGATACGGTTGAACGCATGGATGACATCTAGAATGGTGAATTTCTTAGAACCAGCCATCTTGGCTAATGTCTCACCAATGAGGGGCAGAGGATAGCGATCTTTCCGCGTGTGTGCGTTTAATTTCCGGTAGTCTACACAAAATCGAAGGTCACCATTCTTTTTCTTGACAAACAAGACCGGGGAATTGAATGGAGAATCGCTGGGTTCGATGAACCCGTTCGCCAAGTTCTCCTCGATGTAAGCGTGTACGGTATCTAGCTCTTTCTGATTCATTTTATAGAGGGGAGCTTGCTTGAGCTCAGGCTCGCTATCCAGATTAATCTTATGGTCGAACTCCCTATGCGGCGGCAATTCATTTGCGCGTCTTTTGGAGAAGACATGGGCAAGGTCATGATATTCAGGAGGTAATTGGGCCAACAATTGTGTCCTCTCTTCTTCTTCAGTGAGCTCCGCAATATGCGCAATATCGGTACCGTCGCAAGCGGTTTCCATTTCTACGAACCAGCATTGGTCTTCCCCTTCAATTGTCCCAACCTCGACGGCTGAAAGCGTAGGTGTGTCCATTTCGTCTAGACCAAGATCCTCTTTTTTCTTATCGTAGACTTCTTGTCGCTCCTGCAGTGTAGGCCGGGGAGTCAGAATAATTGAAGGGGTCGCCGGCGCTTCTGCTACCATTTCAGGGCGTTTCAATATCTGCTTCGGAATAAAACGTGGAGATTTTTTAGCAGGAGGTTTGTTGATTTCTAGAGGGGGCAGTTCAATCAGTCGGTCACGGCGGTTAGCGTCCCACTGATGATCATTGCGATCTTCTGGCCACCACAGCCGGTGTCGCACGCAGTCTGGGAGTACGTCATGATAGGCCAGCCACTGTCGACCGAGGATCACATTGTTCTTGTTACCAAGTGTGGTAGCAAAGAACGGCATGTTGACTCGGTGCGAATCTATAGTCAGTGTCATCACATAGGCATGGCGTAGAGGTCGGGAGGACCCGCCGTCGAAGCCTCTGATAGGGAGTGGATGACGGAGATTGTAGCGCGTCATCTTAATCTTACTATTTCGGTACCAATCACGCAGTTGTTTACGATCTGCGAAGGCATATCCATTAGCGCCGGTATCAATGAGGGCAGAGATTGGAAATTGCGAATTGTTTTTAGTTTCAAGAGAACAATCTATAACTAGTGGCCTTCCGCCAAACAAATTTTCCAAATCAATGCCATTTACTCGATACGTGTTATTCTCTAGGAAGGCGACTTCTCCTAGAGACAATCTTTTCCCTCATCGGAGCTCATGGTGAATTCCGATCCAAATACTTCAGCTTCCTCCTTCTTCTTCGCATCCACCTCGTTGACTTTAACAGTAGGACACGCGTTAGCGTAGTGACCAGTCTTGTGGCAATGGAAGCAGACACCAGCGTTTCGGGCCAAGACTTTTGGCTTTGGCGGACCAGATGCTCTTGGAGGTGCAGTACGGGTGTGTTCCGGCGGGAGAAGTGGCTTCTTATACCTGTCCTTGCGTTGTTGGTAGCGAGCGGCTTGATCCTCCGATTTGCGCGCTAATTTCAGGTGTGGTTCGATCTTCAAGCAGTGTTGAGACATCTCCAAGGTGGATTCAAAATCCAATCCGGCGATAACATTTTGCAGCTTGGGACTCATCTTTTCACGAAGTTCATCCATGCGGTCTTCGTCTCTAAGTTGTAATTGAGAAGCGAAGGTCAAGAACTTAGTGAAGAAGGCTGAGAAGCTGTCATCCCCTTGTCGGAGTTTCTTGAAGTTGGCACGAGCTTCGGAGCGCTTCTGTCCTCGGGTCTTGCCGTAGGCTCCTCGCATAACTTCGACGATGGACATCGCAACAGTGATGTGGTTGACGCTTTCTGGCTCGAGGTAGGGTTTGATAAATTCCTGTGCGTCACCACCAATAAACCCCAAGAGGTAATTAATCTTGTGGTTTTCATCATCGAAGTAGATCGAATCGCCGTTCAACTTGCGCTTAACAGCGTGTTCCCAGTTTTCGAAAGTAGGATTATGAGAACCAGTGAAGGTGGGTGGGTTCTCAATCTTCTGGCGGTAACGGAGTCGCTTAGCCTGTGGGTCACGGACCTCTTTGTTGCTTGGTGGCGTCTCTGAGGCCTCACAGCCGGCGGCGTCTTTCTCAAAAGTGTTATAGGTAGCAGATCCTCGCACCGACTTGGATTCCTCCTTCTGCTTACCCTTATCCTTGGCTTTGAGATCTAGAGTGACCTCTGCAAATGCCCCCTTCCAGCGCTCAGCTTCCTCCGCCCAGGATTGTGCCAATTTCTCTGCCTCTGCCTTTTGGTCCAGTGTATCTCGAAGGTAGTTGCTGATGTTGTTGGCGCGATCAGCTAGAGCGGTACACATAGTCTTGAGGGTATATTCGTGACGTTCTTGATCAGTCTCCTTCTTGACTTCGGCAGCGCGGCGTTCGTTTCTCTTGATATAATCTTTGTCCAACATTTCAAACGTGACTTGCTGATACCATGGCACATCAATCTTTGTAGTTTGGTCCTCCTCTTCCCCAGGTGCGCGGGTGGCGTACACCGAGGTTGTGAAATCTTCCTTCGGCCAATCTCCTGGCATTTTCTAATGTCCTTTATTAGCGAGGCAATTAGTCGATGACTGTCCAGATAATCGTGAGCGAAACGCTGTCCACAGATTACTGAGTCTGGAATTAGTGTTTTACCTCTCTACAGAGGTCGCGTTGAGTAGTTTGGGGAGCTTAGTATTATGTCACGGCGTAGAATAGGCACAAGTGAAAGTACAGCTTGTATGGCGATTATTCAATCTGTCGAGCGAATACTAAGCTGGAGAAGAATAGAAAGGAACAGAATCTAATTACAAAAAGCCCTGAGGCTATTCCTATTCGGGCGGGTTTCCACTAAATTGCCGCGCACGTGCTTCTTCCCGCATCAGCCATTAATCTCACCTCCTCCATCCACGTAATCGTATATCATGACGGAGCGGAATGCCGTGCCGTGACAGATACCGTATAACCGGAAAATGTGCCAAACTCCGAAAATGTATCTACGGCCTCAAACAATCCGGCCGAGAATGGTACGAATGTATCTCGAATTCCCTCAAAGCAAAAGGATTCGAGTCAACAACATTTGATCCCTGCGTCTTCGTGCACCCAAAGGAAATGGTATTTATTTCCATATACGTAGACGACATACTCATCTTCGGACCCCCAAACGACTTTTGACAAAACCTAAAGACATCGATCGGAAACGATTTTGATTGCAAAGATTTAGGAGACGCAAAGTACATACTAGGTCTCGAAATAATAACCAACTCATCAGGTATCCGACTTTCCCAACAAGGATATTCAAAAAGGGTCCTAGAACGCTTTGGCTTTACAAATGCTCATAAAATTGGCACACCCCTCGATCCCAACGTAACCCTATTCAAAGGAACCGAAGAGGAACGTCTCGAGAACGTCAAAGAGTATCAAGCCATTGTTGGATCGCTAATGTACCTTGTCATAGGCAGTCGTCCTGATTTAGCATATACAGTCACTCTTTTAAGCCAGTTTTCGTCCTGTCCAAACCAAACTCACCTGCAAGCCGCCAAAAGAACACTTCGATATTTAGCTGCAACAACCACTTGGGACTTATTTTATCCAAATGGAGCCTACGAAGATCTCGAAGTCTATGCCGATGCTTCCTATGCAGACAACCCTCATACCCGAAGATCTACATCAGGTTATGTCATTCGGCTTGGCGACGCTGCAATCTCCTGGAGTAGTAAACAACAGCGATCTGTAGCACTATCTACTACAGAAGCCGAATATATGGCCATGTCGCTTGCTGCCCGCCAAATCACCTGGACCAAATATGGACTAACCCAACTGCGCCAAAAGTTTGAAACTGTACTTCACTCCGACAACAACAGAGCACAAGAACTTGCGAGAAACCCGCGGATCCACGAACGATCAAAGCATATTGACGTGCATTACCACTACGTTCGTGATAAATTAAAAGAAGGAGAGTTCGAACTCCTCTACGTCAAATCCGCAAACAACCTCGCAGACTTATTGACCAAAGCTCTTGCAAAACCTGCTCACCACCGACTATCTAACCATATCAGATGTGCTAAGCGAGGGGAAGTGTCATGAATGCGCTTTTCACATTAGTAGTAAATTGTCATCCACGTAGTGTAGCATGCAGGGCTAAGGTAATGGAACTAGATAAGTGATAGATTACATACCCCCAATCGCTACATTCACCTGAAGACCACTCCTAAAGGAGACTAGTTAAGGGGCTATCTGGAAGTATGTGGGATTGGTTAATCATCATGTAAATAATCTATAACATAACATCACACAATAAGATACCATTCGCACCCAAACACATTATTGCCATAACCACCCAAGTACAGTCTAAGCCCCCTGAGTAGTCACAACCATTTAATTGAAGATACCAAGTGTATACAACCATATACACCACCACCCTTCAATACTAAGAGTATAACTAACAAACTCCACTTCTCTTAAAGCCATAGCTACCTCCTTCCATACCTTCATCCTAAAGGTGTGATGGCTGGTAAGCCGGTGCTTGCCTGTAGCCTGCGCTATCTAACGCAGGCTTAGCGCAAACCTATTCTCGGAAACAGGGGCTTCTAAATGTCACTCAGATCATCATGAAACCTCAAGGACGAGGCGCAAGAAGAGGTGCAAATAGCGAGATACGAGAATGAGATACGAGAACATGATACTTGAGCATGTATGGGAAACTGTATCATTGGTAGGGATAATAATGAGGTATAAAATAGCTGTTATTATCCTCTTTAGTCTGTAGTTCATCATAGATTGAAAATAAACTACCTCTGACCATAAGGTTGCCTCATTGCCTATGCTTAGACTGTGACAAACAGTACGTCACTCCAGCTCAGCATAGCCTTTCAATAATTGCAGCTGCAGCATCATGTATGACACATGATACCAGGCCAACTGCTGAGCGTCCTGGTAGCGCGCCGAATAGTTGTGGAGGTACTGATTTGTGCCGCATTGCGAGCCAAGACATCTGTTTAGCTACTAGTCTTTCAAGCCCCTTACCTAAATAGGAAAGTAGTAATATTGGTTGCCATCTATTTGAGCTGGTAAGGTTACGGCCTGGTTTTGGAAGTAGCACAACTTGAGCCACCTTAAAAGGCGTCAGAAAGTATTCCAATTTCAAACAATCCTGGGAGAGATCCCTGATAAAAGTTCCTATTGTCTTCCAGCAGGCCCTGAGAAGTCAGTAGGTAATTTTGTCGAAATCCAGGGCGGTTTCTTTACTCCCAATAGTTGCTGCTGTGACATCTTCCAGTGAAACCTCTCCAGCCCATTGAATACACTCTGGTTGACCATCCTCTCATGCATCAATATCGTTTCTCGCGTCATATCTTGCATGAAGGGAATCCTGTAGTGAAATTGTCCGCTCTAGTGGATCTGAAAGCCATTGGTTGGATGAAACTTGTAGGGGAGGGAGCCCTTTCTCTGTCTTAGATTTGACCCATTGCATCAGCTTAAACACTTGAGCTTCTATCTCTTCTGCCTCGACTTGATTTGTCCAGAGTTCGCGTTTTGCTGCCTTCACTGTTGCTCAGTACGCCTTTTGTGTGGGTTCTACGTTTTCAGATGTAGCTTTAGCTATCCTATAGTCAGTGTGTCGCTTTTTGTAGTCATCAGTCTACTAGGGTACTGTTTTTATCTACCTATTGCGGGTAATTGTCCTACAACTTTGACCGAATCTTGAAGAACTTGAATCAAATCCCATGTGTATTTTCAATTTTGATTTGACTATTGAGGGAGCCATGTCTTACCCATTGCTTCACGCATTGAGAAAAATTGTTTAGATCACAGCCTTTCTTGTATATAGTCTTGGAATCCCAGATAGCTCTGAAAATTCAGGTTAGTCGACTGAGCCTTCAATTTTAAAGTGGTCTGATGTACAGTCGAACCGGGTTGAAACTGATGCAGATGCCATTGTGTTACTCCAGGTTAGATCCAGCACATTTCCATTGTGATTGGTACTTTTTCCTAGGGTGTTTAATAGGTGCAGGTTGTTTCTACAAGCCCACCCAATGATAATATCACTGTTTCCATATTGGCGTTCCGTTAATGGCTGCCAGTACTGTGAGACAAAGTTGAAGTCGTCCCCCACTACTACTGAACCACTCGGCTTCCAGCTTAGCAATGGTTCCAAAGTCCCACTATGGCCTAGAGCACAATTGACATTTACAAATGTCAGTCCAACAACCTGCACAAAACAGTAGTCTGAGATCTGGCTTGTTGTCAAGGGTGTTATTTGAGTAGCGTGGATTCTTTTTCTCACAAAAATGATGGCACACGGTTGCAATTGTGGTGCTATATTTCCAAAGGGCACAAAACTATCAAAGTCAGGGTGGCTTTTAGTAGTGAACTCTCCACCTTATAGCAATGTCCATGGTTCTTGTACTATGACTATATGTGCTTGTGCATCCCAGGCTTGTTGCAGCGCAATTTCCATTTTTTTTCCGCCCTTTCCCACATTCACTTGGTGAAAGAGAGGGGTGCTATATTTGTGTTTATAATGATGAGGAATGGGTGTGTTACTAATTATCATTCATTATTTCTTCTGATATATTAATGACCTTGCGGGCCTTAACTTTTCTTCTGATCTTAGCAATGCTGCCTTAAAATCTTTATGTCCTCGCTCTAGAATAACTCGCAGCTCGACGGGTGATCAGGGCGTTACTTGTCCATGGTCCCGCCTTAGCCAAGCCATGCAGCCCAGGTGGGTTGACTCGTGCAGTCCAGCACAGATTGAATATTTGGGAATTTTTGCCATGCATTCTGCTACTTTGTGAGTACCAGAGCACTTTTCGCATCGCTGTCCTTTGACGCAGTTCCTTGTTAAGTGATAACCCCAGCAGCGCTGACATTTCTCATTGGGGCGTCGATGGGAGAGCGGTATAGCTGGCCCAATCTCACCAAAAAGTCTAAAACAAAGATTTAATGGCACTTCTTTGAAGTGATTATCCAGCTAGCAGAATAGCTTCCTAATTTTTAGTCATTTGGACGCACTTGGATTAGTGTGACCCCACAAACTGCCAGGCATTCTGTCTTCACCATTTCTCTGGTTACCTCAATTCTTCTGTCTAATGTACGGATAAAAATTGGGACATGAGGTACCATGACAGATGTCGAGTCTGAAAAAGGCTCGATTGTTAATTCGTCGTTTTGAAGTACGGGGCCTACACTAAGAATTGATTCCTTGAGTGCATCCGATGCGCACTCCATGCCTAGGCCAGACTTGACTTGTGTTATTGATATGATTGCTGAAGGTGCAACTCCAGCCTTCTCGGTGAATAATTTCTTTATTGTGACAGGTGATAGTGGACGCCACTGGTGTTCTCGCCCCATGCAAAGGAAGAGTCTTTTATCTTCTTTCGGGGGCCCCTGACCGGCTGGTTTTGCCTCCACCATGGGCTTTCGTTTTGCTAGGTTGACTGGCGGTTCCGGGAGCTTGGGTGCTTTTCGGGCTAGTGTTACCCACGGAGTCCTATTCTCCTTGGCTTTTTCGGAAGTTCGTTGAGTGGTTTCTCACCTAATTTTGTCGCCCTAGGCACCGAGGTTTTTAACTGAGTGCTCTCGGGGGAGGGTTCTTGCCTGGGGGATTCACAGTGTTGATGTTTCCTTTTGCAAACGCTGTTACAATAAGATTATTTTTTTCAATAAACGGTGCGAATAAATGCGCACCCGCAGTCCCTGCCCTGGACTTCGCCCAAGCGTCGAAATTTTGGAGATGGTCTTGAGCTAGGCTAATTCTCTGCTTACGTTCGCGCTCTGATTGCTTCATAGCTGTAGGAATCCCAAGAAGGCACGGGTGTAGTTCGTCGCCTGGGTCAGTAGACGCCGAGGACGACGACTGGTTTAACGCAGCCATGTAGCTGCTTGGTTTCGCTGATATACTAAGAGTGAAAGATGGATGGAGAATTGAATTGTTAGATGATCTTTTGCAGAGAGGCGTGACATGCATCAGCTACGAGATAAGGCGCGGAGGCGTGTCCAGTATTCAAGCGGTGGGTTTGTGAGGTGGCCTGATATTTTGGCGTCCAAATGGATTTATGGGAGTAAACTTGCTTCACGGAGACGATAGGGGAAGGTGTTGTCCTGTAGACAGGTAAAATAGCCCTGGCACTACAGAAGATTTCTTTGCGCAAAAGGGGTAAATGGTCTTCGACTCGGTTTGAGATATAACGGTGTTGAGGCATAGCTCTGTGTTGGCCACGCTACTAGGTTTCAGCAACGTATGGGCAAACGTCGCTCAACGGAGAAGGTTTGATGTAGGCCCGCGGGATGTATTGCCATGGCTTCGGAGGGTCTTATCTACCTTCAGAGATCTACTGGAGATAACGTTTACATGCCTATTGAAAGATAGTTTCATGTCTGATTAGATTCCGAGTCACCTGGTACATTGTAGTCATACGATCGGGACTTAGATGTTTTCTCAGAGAGAAGAGAAGAAAAAGATGATTGATTGCTCGAATCCTCCACCATCTCACATTTATTTAAGTACAGGCTCGCTTGTCTCTGTTAAGTCAGTTGCCGTAGTCCAGACCAAGTGATCAACAAAAAGATTGGGAAACAGAATTGTTCAGGGAAGAGTAAGGAAGAAAATGCAGAGGGCTTGGCAAGTACTACGTGACCCAAGCTCAAAATCATACACCACTTTTCTCTAAGTCATTTAACTTCCAGGGTCACACAAGACTAGATGAATCTGGATATTTTCAAGCTCAAACTGGAATTGGAAATACAAGAGCATATTTACGTTTGATTGGAAAGGTTAAAGATGACAGTTGTAATTTCTGCCATTCAAAAAAGCAGACAGCAAAGCATTTAATCCTTTATTGCACATAATTTAGGAAACGCCGAGAACTAGCATTTGCTGATATATAACCAAGGATATTAACATTAATTTGAAGAGCTAAAAGAAGAAGGGAGGCCTTACAACAATATTTGAAAACTTTCAAGTGTGTATTATTATACAAAGGAGATATATTAGGCACACAAACAATAGTAATATGAGAGGAATAGGCTTACTATAGTACAAAATATAGAGAAAAGTTTTTTTGGAAGTTTAATTTTTACCAGTGTTTTGATCATGCTTAATGCTTGCTTTGTTTATAAAGTTAAATTTTCATAGCTAAATAGCTGAATACAATAAGAATAAAAAAAAGACCACGTTATCTCACTATCCCGTCATACAAACAGACTGCGTCATCTAATTTTAAACAGGATAAAAATATGATGAGCACTAATGTCACAAACAGTAAAATGCAGGCGCAACCAATTACAGTGCAGATTCCAGATGATAACGTAAATGTAAATGCTAGGAATGATTGCATGGAGATAATAGTAGACACCATGTGTAACGCACGGTTGATTGCGTGTGCTTCCTTATCAGCCTTTTCTATTCTGCATCAGCCTTACTCAGCCTCACATGCAAGTCTCGATTAGCTCGACAATGGTTGAGTGAAGTTTTAGGCGATTGAGAATTGTTCAAGTAAAATAGTTGGCGTAGCACTAGGATCCCAGAATGAAAAATGGGACAAATTTTCAACGGCAAATAGTAGTCCAAGCTGAATATTCCAGTCTCGGGTCCGCAGCCAAAATCGTTGATAGGTGCTCAGCTTTCATATCCTAGGAAGCGTCTACGGTTAGTTCTGCGATCGGCGCCCCGCTAAGCACTGCCTAGAATAGCTCCCGTCCGAAGCGAGCTAGCCATAACTGGTCTGTGCTGTGCAACAGCTCTGCAATTCGTTAGTGGGGTCTTGCATTACAGCTCCGGCCTTCAGTGACGCAGTATCTTCAACTGTTCCTGATCAACTCTATTGGTTAAAACAATTGGCGAGCACCAGGGAATAGGGGACTTATGATCAACCATTGTAACACGAGCACATCGCGTCGAAATTCGGAAATCTATCTTTTATGTGCGCAAAGCATTGTTAAGCTCCGTACGCATAGTTAATGACTACTCAACGTTTTCTAAAGAATTATTTCCATCATCTGAGTGAGCAAGATCAAGTGCGGCAAAGTGCAAAAGTGGATCCGCTGTGCGCTTGGCTGGGCCAGGCTAAGCTGAGACGCGAAATACTCAAATCTCCGGTAAGGTTGCAGTCGGAATGGCATCAAATTATTTTCCTCGTAGGTGCTCTACAGCAAAAGTCGCTTTAACAACTCTATTTTACTTACATGACTTAAAGCTCCGCCTACAAACGACGGAGGCAAACAACAAAAAGATAACATCTCTCATAGCCCACACGTTTTACCTCATCAATTCGCTCCTCCACCCGATCCAAATCTAGTCCAATATCCATCAAGTCCTGTATCGTTTGCAGCAATCCAACCTGTCGCTTTGCCTAATAGGCCACTATCTACCCCAGCGCCTCCCCACGAGTATCATTTGGGAACACACCGCTTCTCTACACCCCATTATACTTTACCACTTCAGCAGCAAATTTATACTGTACCTCCACAATCCACCATCACAGATTTACAAACCCAAGTGCATGATCAAAACTCACCTAAGGCTACCCCGACATTTTCTACTCTTGATGCGGGTGCACTGCGTGACGACGTAGGAACATTCAATGGTGGAAGTTACCGGATTAGCCATAGAGATACAAATAGTATTATTACTTTCCAGCTTGCTGCAGGATGTCCATTGACAGTGAAACCAGGTATTGATATGACAAAAACAGAGGATTATGACTAACTCAGGCAAGGTGCTATGATTGCTATGAGTCCGACTTTAACACTCAGGGGAACTATCAAAATATCTATGAAAAAAATATTTGCTGGTGTTGCCCTTCCAAAGTCTACGTTTGTTGGGCCAGGTGAATTGTTAGTCGCTCCAGCATCGCTTGGCGATATCACAACAATTTGTTTGAATGGTCACGAGCAATGGTCTGTAGGCAAAGATGCATTTCTGGCTTGCACTGAAGGTGTTGTAAAAGATGTGAAAGGTCAGGGACTTGGAAAAGCCATTTTCAGTGGTGAAGGATTATTTATCTATAAAATCAGCGGTAGCGGACTACTATGGATAACAAGCCTCGGGGCTATCATTCGAAAAGATCTTCGTGATGAAGAGAAATATATTGTTGATAATGGCCACTTGATCGCTTGGAATATGAAGTATATCATCGAGCGTGTCTCCGCAGGTGGTATAATATCAGGACTTTCTACAGGGGAAGGTCTTGTGTGTAAATTTACGGGGCCGGGAACTGTGTACTTGCAGACTAGAAACCCGGTAAGAAATTTAAACCTTACGGCTACAGTAATCTGCTAATCATTCTATTCTTCAATAGAACTCACTTATGCACTGGTTAAATTCTCACTCATCAAAAGGATAGAAAACCTATGAGTTTTGGCAATTACTCCTTCTGGACTTTTGAATCAGAGACCTTAGCACTAATTGAAATCCAAATTGATCATGGCGGTGCCTTCTCTTACTCAGTGTTTACCTATACGTCTATTGCACCTTCCCCTATTCCCCTACGAATCACCAGAAAGATCCGAATCATTAACATCATTATTCTTTAGTAAAAACGCAACATAGCTAATAATCGTTTGCAACAAAAACCTTCAAACCACAGCATTAATTGACTTTAAAAATAACTAAAAAGGTAATTAAGAGGTTCAGTTATCTACACTAGCACCCCTCTGCCCAAATACTGGAATGGGAAAAGACCTACTGTCTCTCAGGTCACCTGTAACAATACGTAACACGTGCATGTTATCAACACTTTGCTAACTTCGAAGAAGCCTTGCACTAACAGTTCTGGTATGATTTACTAGCTGCTACAAAGTGATCAAATCACAGTCATAAAACACCATGGACAGTCCTATGAAGTCAGGAACAACAAAGCCACGGGTCAAAAAGGAGGTTTTTGGTAGAAATGAACTTCTATCGACACCACGATCTAAATCAAATAAAGATACTGCCATAAAACGTGATACAATCACGAAGAGCGCCAAAGCAGATGCCATTAAAACCCCTGATAACTTGAAATCTTTTAGCCGGAAACAAATCATTGACTCAACTGGTGGGAGTTCTTCACGAGCATCAAACATCAGTAGCTCTAGAATACCTCGTGTACCCACAGCGGCGAATAGGATTCCACTTCGCTCTAAATTATCAAAGCCCTTATTGTCTGATAGTACTCATAACAACAATAATTCTTCGACAAAAAGAACCCAACAATCACCGCACTTAAAGCTAAAGAAAACAAGGAAGCCTATCAATGAAGATACATTTACTCCAGTAATACAAAACAAAAGTTGTGATCATTCTAAAGATTCATCGAAAAGTGGGCTGAATTCGACAGATGACGAAGGAAATCCTGCACTCAATCTTCCCAATGTTCAATCCGAACTTTCTGAATGGGAAATTATTGACTGGCCCTGGGTAACACCATATTCACCCTTAGAGAGAATAACCCTGCTTTCCGACTGTAATTTCATTAAAATATTTCCAGTTCCAAGAATTGTACCGTTAGGTGTTCCCCTAGACAGGCAACCTGCCATATATCCATATAATTTTTTAAGATTATTCGCAGATAATTGGTCTGGTGAAGATAAACTTCGACAAACTTCGTTGAAAACTACTGAGCCGATCAGCAGCGTCAGGAATGACGTAAATGTCTCAACTCATCGTCACATTCCATTGGCTAAGCAGTCTACGCGATCGAAAGAGCCAGAAGCTATTACTAAAGACCCAGCAGTTATATCAATTGGTCCTGCGCACACAACGGATCACGCAAATCCCAAGCCTAGCGAAATCAGAACAGAGAATGAATCTCTTGATTCCGACCGAGATGATACTGAGGACGAAAGCCTATTGAAAAATATAGAGTTCTTTATCAAGAACTTTGGCCTGAAGAAAAAGCATGGCAGGGAATTGCTCGTAAGGCTATTACAATTTTTGACAAGCTATGGTGGGGAAAATAATCCCGAAGAGGAACCGAGGCAAAAATTCAGTCAAAAAGAAGAATTTCCATACTCCATGGAATCAAATTATCGCGCCGAAAACGCCACTAACACTAAATATCAACTGAACCCAAATGTTCCTGAATTTGAGCCTAGTATAGACTCAACCATAAGATCATGTGAATTATTACAAAGGTTATCAGACCAAGCATGGCATCAAAGAGCAACTCCACATGAACTACACAGGGCTACTTTTCAGCAAGATGAGAATATTGAAGTCTTGTCCACGCAGAAAGATCCCGTCTTATTGAAAGGAGATGGGCCGCGAGCAGATCAATTAATATACAAGTTTAATGCCCCTGAGATAGAAAAAAGACCTATCTGGGTTAAAACATTACAAAGCAAAGGAACAAATACTCAGAATAAACTGATCGGCTCGTCTCTGAAGAAGCTTCATTCTCTCGAATCTAACATTCAGCAACCTACACCTCTCGGCGAGATACCGCAGCTTCATAATAATTCTCGTCATGTCCTTAATCCACCCACTTATACTAACGATAAAATTGCATCAGACCCTCCAATGAACGATGATGGACCCGGACGGGTTGCAAAAGTAATGGATAATAGGTGGGCGCAACAAATGTTGGAAAAATTCCGAGATAAGTACCCTATGACAGGCTCACCTAACCTGGATCCGGTTACAGAAGTTAATCAAAAAGTAATGAGCGATATTCAACAGCGTCTTGAGTACCTATTACTGGTTAAGAAAGAAAAGGAAGCCTATCAGCACTGGCTCACTTATTCATCAGGATGTTTGAATGCAGAAAATGTTACTGAAATATAGTCCTGTAAACCTCAAATGCTTCACGACTTGAAGTAGCTGCATGGTCCAAAGTATCTGAGAAAGATCCCGCAGAAATCGATTAATAAATCAATTTATCAGTTACAGAATACAGCTTGGTTTGCTAGATGGAATTTGCACTTGTTCACCATCACTATATTCTTATATTATAGGTTACCAACTACTGACCGCCCTCATGGAAGGGTATAGCAAGTCATTATTTTCATTAGGAGAGTAGTTTCTAGATAAGCTTTTAAAAATCCACTAATGCCTTACCCAAAGCCACAATCCAGCTGAACTTTATGTAATTCTCCGTAAAAATTTACGATTGCCCTACTCACTACTGTGATTACTCAATGTACACATTTTGCTTCCAAATTCCCACGCGTTTTCATAAGTATTTTACATGTGCTACAAAGTAACGCTTTCTAACCTTGTTGCAAAGGCCATGCCTGGGGATCTGTTCATATAATAAAGTAAGCTGAGTGAAAGATAGATTTTTATTTGTGACAGGCTAAAATAAGCACTCGTGAAGCACGACACGGAGAAGGCTAGTCCTTCCCCGACAACTATACATGAAGATAACTCAGTTTGAAATTTGGACTATTCATTTAGTAAGTGCATTCGCTAATACCACTCGAGACTTATGTGCTAGGGACTCTCAACGTCCCCTCGATCGTGAACATCCATCAAATGGAAAACAAGAAAACTCTTTGGCTGCCCTATCTCGCCTCTATTTTCTTAGATACAGCCGCCGCGCGAGATAAGGCCTCGCAGTCCTCCATTTCTCGCATAGAATAATTGTCCAGGCTGCCCAGATCTGACTGAGGAAGACGATGAATAGGATGTGAACCACAACACCTTCCATCGTTACCGGGCTTAAAAGTTTCACCAACACTGTCTGAAAATCGTAGCATCGGCGCCCACAAGCACCCGAAAGTTGAAACCCATGGAAATTTATGGGACCCAGTGTAGGAAATTCTGACTTCTGAATTCAGGACTCACCCATTATCTGTTTCGTCTGAAGTTCCCGACAAGATCGACTTTATCTACGCATGTACCGAGTGCGCTAATCGCAGCGTCTCTTGCATATATGTTTGGGTATCTACGTGCTATAGTGTTACTTGGCTCATCATGGTAGATGAGAAGTGGCTGGTCATCACTAGGTTTGACAGGCACAAGAGACTGGTGGGAATTCTCCCATAAATGTATATATAATTCTAATGTACTAATCGTTGCAATACATCAAGACTTCTTTACTTCATCACATGTATCCATATAACATCGTACAGAGTATATTTTCCAACACCCAGCATGCCCATTTGTGACCTCCTCATTCGCTCTTCCTACGTGCCAGCTGCCTGTCCTTCCTCTAGATATGAAGCCTCGTTAGAACAACTATCCTCTAGGGACCAAGACCTGAGCTTTGTATGTTATTATTTAATTTCCCTTCGCGGGTACACATAACATTAAGGAAATAATAACCCCTTAGTTGTTGAGGTTGTAAAGCGCATTAATTTGAATGACTACCGAAGTGAAATTTAGAACATAATTTGTAGTCACGTGTGTATCGACAACCTAACCTACTTGATAGGCCCAATTCCTCTGAATTCTAAGATAAAGATCTTAGCCCCGTGGTTGAAACTAATAGCTTCACAATCTTAGAGAACACCTAGTCCCCATACCCAAGATGGTTGGGGGTGAACTTTGACAGAAAGCTTACATTTAAATACCATGTGCAGATACAGGCTGAAAAGGCACTCAAAGTAGCCCGCGCTCTCAAATATCTTGGAAACACTACCAGAGGAATTTTACCTAGGCTCTTTAGACAGGCGGCTACTGCGTGTGTCTTCCCAATTGCACATTTCTGGGCTGAGACTTGGTGGCCAGGTAAAACTAGAACGAAATAAGGCAAAACAGTGTGCAACAGAGTAGGTGCACAGATGAGTACAATATAGAAAGTACACCTAGCCACTGCAAGGTTAATCCTTCCAGTCTATCGGACCACCCCTTCCATACCTCTTCTTAGAAAATCTGGAATTTTACCTGCTGAGGTGGCACTTAACAATATTTCACAAAGAGCAGCTGTACGTACACATAGGCTTGACCCTTATCATACTTTGCGCCAGCGTGGGGAAGCTTCACTTTCGCTACCCACCTTGTCTCGGTTCTCCAAAACATGTAGAAGAATACCAGCCTCAGAGTACTTTGATCCATTGGCAAATCCTCCTTGGATAATTGAAGAGGCCAAAAAAGGCTCACTAATTCGTATCAACGGTGCCCTGGGACCAATAAATACAAGTGTTAGTAGGTTCCGCAACTTCTTGAGCACTCTACCTGGAAGGGACATCCAAATTTATTCAGATGGATTAAAGCTTTCAGATGGTAGCTCAGGTGGTGGATATGTTATATTCCAGTTCGGAATTAGAGTCTGCTCTGAAGCATTCCCACTTGGAAAATTTAAAGATCCATATGATGCAGAAGCTCACGCTGCCCTCAAAGGAATTCGTGCTGCTATTAAACTCCCCTCAGCTCGCTTCGCAAACAACGCATGGATATTTATAGATAACATAGAAGTTGCAAGAAAATTGCTTATCACGAAATCATCAAAGTCATCACAATAAAATTTTGCAGACTATCTAGAGGCAGCCAAGGGTTGGAAATCGAGAAAACGACTACCTCATACCAAGGAAAGCGCAGATAAATATACGCTGGGTTTCTGGACATGCAGGAATTGAAGGTAACCAACAAGCTGATTGTGAGGAAAAAAAGGAGCAGCTATGCCCTACCAACACTCACCCAAGTATTCGTTTACCTCACTATTGGAATGGGACTCCACAAATCTGATGGAAGCCCGGAATAATAGGTGGTCCACACACATCCCAAACTCATATGCTCAACTAGAAATTATGACCGCTCCACACCTTCCAAAGGAGCTTTTATTAGGTCGGAAAGCCTTAGGTCAGATAATCGGAGCTAGAACTGGTCATGGAGACTTTGCAGCTTATCACAAACGTTTTAAACATGAAGAAGCCAGGCTGAACTGTCTTTGTGGATCGCAAAAAACCCCTACGCATTTTCTATTTTTTCGGATTTTCCGTCTACGAAATGGCCGCCCTGCAGGGCCTATCAATCAGCTCCGTATCAGCCTACTAGGCACCCCAAAAGGAGCTAAAATCTTAACTAAGTGGCAGGCATAGACACAGTTTTTGAAAACATTTGTCCTCGATGAGGAAAATACTTTATACCTATTCAAACCTTATAAAATTGGAAACCCCGAGGTAAATTAGGAAAGGCATAGAAGACCGGCCATTTTTTTAGCATGGACTATAGGAAGAGTGGTATATGATTCTGCTTCAAAGCATAACTTTTTCCTGTCTGCAGCTTCAGATAACGCAGTACAGCATTGTAATTTGTATCCTTGGATTAGACTTAGTTAAGTCCTAAACTCTAGAGCTCCGGCTCTAGCGTCCTTTGTCCCGAACGGGATAAATATCACTTGCTTTAGGGCATATAATTATCGACATAGACGTTAAATAAAATCATCATCATCATCTTCTAAATCCTAACAAACATAGTAATTTTGAAGTAGGAGAAGGCTGATTTTTGATAATGGGAATTCCTGTTTGCTATTAATGCGTCTACTTATTCAGTCGTTGAGGAAAGTCGGTTTGTGGTATGAGTAAGTTGGAGAGCTTGAATGAGGAAGATAGGTCCGACACTTGAATTTGAAATTGGAATCTTTAATATGATAGGATGGACTTAATATCTGTCGGAATATTTCCTATGGATTCTTTATTTGAGGTATCTCAATAATGATTATTGCATTTATCCGTGTCTATCGTTCTTTTGTGACGGAGCGCCAGGGCCTTAGTGACCTTGAACACTCGTCACATGATACATGCTTCTAAAGCTATTACTAATCATTACCCATTTGTTATTACATCTTCACAATCATCATTACCGCCCAAACTCCAGTATCCTTGCTTTATACACATCCAAATAAAACTTGTGTCCTATTATTAGACATTATCTTTTTAGGCGTGGCACAGGTAGATGGACCCTAAAAACCCATTGCTACCTACATGACCGGTAATAAAGCCAGCAGCAATAAAAGAAAAGAAAAGTATAGTAAATGTCTAAGTTACGGTGCCCTGCGACGCATCCCTATCTTCCAAATACATCGCCTCTCAAATTGAAAATAGTATCAGTGTTACGGGCTTTAGCCGGATTGGGACTGGCCACTGGGACCACTCCGTCTTCCAGGTTAAGCTGTGATAGAGCAGCGCTTCCAGGAATGCAAATGGAGCGCATACGGAGCTATCAATGGTGGTACGTACCAGATGAGGAGTATGGTACAGGAGAAGAGGGCAGATGTGAGGAAAGGATAATTCTCAGGTGGCCAAGGAGGGGTGGTTAATACGAGTATCCGTAGAGGACATGAAGGACAGGAGACGACGCGGCAGTGTAGCTTCCCAAGGAAAACCCATCAGTTCCCATTGAGTTATCAACTTTCAAGTACTTCTAAAGTCTTTAACCCTTTTACACCCAGTGTTGGTAAAACTACCAGGTTCTTGGATTCGAATCCGAAGGGAAAGGCAATCAGTAGAATGTATTTTTGAATCTTTCTATCAGAAGTTTTCTGGGTGGCAGCTATTGCTAAGAAGTATACTGAATGTGCACGGGCCTCCACAAACCCTTACTCGGAGGGCAAGACTGACACCTGTACGCGGTGCCCTCTACGAACCTGGGAGTGAAATATTCTCCCAGAGCCAAGTTCAGTCAAATTTCGCAATACCGATTAAGTTGGCCCACGAGGCAATAACTCAAAATTCTCCGCCATGTCAAATTTTCGCTCCCAACGAGTTCGAATCCTACCCAAGTCTCATCAAGTCTACAAGTACGACTAAGTACATCCTCGTTCCAATGACCACTCTTCTCATCAACTATTCTCTGGCCTCATCTAGCCGCCAAATACACGCCCACGCCGATATTTACACCCGACGGAGGAAGCAAAGCGTGGCGCACAAATCTGGGAGACAGTTCTTTGGGATGGACGTGAGAGGGATTGGGACAAGTTTACAAGATGACACAGAGGATGGATACAATCTCGACGGGCGTGTAATTTTGAATTTTGGCAAGGAGTTTTACGAATTGAGCTTTGTGCGCGCCAAGCCTTCGCTTGCGAGAGTGCAGCGGACACTATAACAACACGCAAACGATGGAATGTGCTGTGGTCCGCCTCCTGGTGGTGTTCTCCGGTATAGTTTGAGTAGCCTAGGCACCTACTCCACTTGGGAAGGAGACACCTTAGACTACATCTCGCGCGGAGGAAATTCAGAGGATGACGAAGGCATGTCTGGATAACTAAGGGTTTTTGAGACGTTCCCCTGGGTGGGTATTCACGGATGAGGGTTGACTTGGGGTGAAGAAAAAGCTACCATAACTTCGCAGTGGTACTTGCAAATGAAATCCGAGGCATGAGTGCTCTTACTGTAAATTGAGTCATCTTTTCCATATATTTTCTCTGATATTGTGTCATAGCTAGATAGCTGCATACGCAATTAAAACCTGATGCAAAAAAAAAAAAAAAAAAAAAAAAAAAACCCTTACTCGCTATTGCCTAGTTTACAATTATCATATCATACACCCCATTACAATCACATGCCTCGGCGTAGGCTCGACGCCAACCGAAGCCGCAGTAACTGTCAAGAGAGAATTCGATGCAGTCCTAGGGTGGGCTGCTAATAATGCCATCTCTTTCGACCCAGATAAGGCCGAAGTAGTCTACTTCGTCGGCCCCAGATCCAGGGGACACGATCTTCCGGTTATAAGGGTAGGCACTCGCGATGTACAAGCATCTAATGGCTCGGAGTACACCTTGATCGCGGTCTGACCTTCGAAAGTCACGTCGCAAAGTGTACCAGCAAAGCAATGCGGCTCGTGCAGCACTTCCGACGGCTCACACTATGCACCCAGGGACCAAGGCCTGACTTACTAACAACAGTCATTCGGACGGTAGTTCTGCCAATCGCGATGCACGCAGCGGAGGTCTGGTGCCCGGGGCCAACTAGGGAAAAATATCGAGGTGTCACGCGTAATTCCTACAAGAGACAGTGCAAAGTAATCGATCAAACTTCTGCCTTCGGAATCCGCGTGGCTCTACCAACCTGGCGCACAATGCCCATTACAGCCCTGAGAAGAGTGACTTGTATTCTACCAGCACACATTCTGCTCGAGGAACGCAGGCTCAAGATTGCCGCGCGAATCCGGAGACTAGATGAGTACCATCCGCTTCGACTTCGGGCCACGGAAAGCACAGACAACGCTCGTCACCGACTCGGCCTAAAGACATGCAACAAAAGTAGACATGGTCTTGATAGAGTTTATGATTCGAGGGTCCAGAGGATGTACCGACTTCTGCCAGAGGCCGAACTACCTCCACCGCCCCGACCTCCGGTCCCCCCTCAGCCAATTCCCTGCTGGACAAGCAAGAAAGAAGCGGCTAGGTTTATAAGAGAGTGGCTACCCACTCTACCATCCGACTGTTTCTGCGTGTACAGTGATGGCTCTGGGGCGTCCACCGACAAAGTGTCATGTTCCTTTGTGACCTTTATCAGTGGCACAGGCACGGTAATTGAGCAAAGTGGCTCAGGCAAGATCATGAATGCAGAGGTTTACGACGTGGAGGTCCATGGAGTTTTGGCAGTCCTAGAAGCAATCACTGCCAGCAAGCGAGACCGAGGCCGCAGTGCCATCTATTTCCTGCTCGACAATTCTGCGGCGATCCAGGCTTTACTGACGGGAACAACGGGCTCATCATCCTGGCGGATCCAAAAGTTCATAAAAATGGCCGCAATATCAGTCGCACCTGTCAAAATAGGATGGATCCCGGGCCACGAAAGGCTGGTAGGAAATGAAATCGCCGACGAACTCGCTCGAAGAGTGCTCAACTCGCCGGAAAACTCTAGGACGATACATGGTGTGATGACCCTCGCCTCATCTGGACGGAAAGCCCGTGAACTGGCTAAGCAGATGTTGGCGGACTGGTGGCACTCGAACCGCCCCAAACTTTACGCCGACCTCGAACTCAAGATGCGCCGCAAGAAACCGCCAGAGCTAGCGCTGCCGAGAGCGATCTACGCCCGTTTGATCACCACTCGAACCGGACATGGAGGCTTTGCGGCATATCATCGCCGCTTCAACCACACTGACGTCACACTTCACTGCGAGTGTGGGAGGGAAAAATCATTTGGTCACCTTGTCCAGTGTCGAAAATCACTGGCAACATGGCGGCCGAAAGGCGGAAAGCGACGGGCATCAGCTACAGAAACAATGCTCGGATCAAGTGGATTGCAGCTGTTCAGGGATTACGTCCAGAAGAGCGGGATATACGTGGAGGCTAGTCGGGGGATGGCAGGGATAACTGTGACTCAGAGGATATAGATCGAAAGCCTTGGTGGTTTGGCATGGAAATAGAGATTGGAATTGAGGCTCGGGCGCGTGGTGGCCGAGGCAGAATGATGGAAGGGAGATTGTATAAGTTTTTCTCTTGTAATGCAGGATTTTGCGTGGAAGTTTTCTTTTGTTTTGTTTTCAATTCTGGGCCGCTGGAATCATCATGATTCAACACATAGATGCGTTTTGGCATGGTTCCGGTCATTAAGCTGGGATGAGGCACCTGTACTTTACGGTAGTTAACCTGATCCGGTCCGGCCCCACTCGTGCTCAAGCTCCAGTAGGAGTGCGACGGGAGTTACTTTTCCTAGCACGTTAATGAACAAACAAAACGCACAAATCGAGAAATTGCAAACTGCCCCAATTCCCAATACTCCGTACCCCAAAATATCGTAACCACAGACTAAGGCAATCTCTCTAGGGCAGCACGACAAATTTGTCGCAATGCAGCCCGCGGCTCCCAACCGGAAGCAGAACGAACAGACAAAACGCGCCGAAGAACGCGCTTTGAACCACAAAGATTTGATCAAGAAAGCGAAGTACTTGGTCCGCTCCAAAACAGATTCAAGGGACACAAAATACATTTCGCTGGACTTTGAAAAGATGGAAATAGACATTTTCGACGAGATGGAAATGGAGATGGATGGCGAATCTGAGCCAGATATTAAAGAAATGGAGAAGGTCTGGGAAATGGCCATTACCAAAGGTCTTAAGTATTCGTGTTAGGTGGGTGCAGAAGCGGAGAGCTCTCATAAGGCGTCTACTGCACCAACAATTGTCGTCGAGAAAGTAGTCTCGGCGCAAGCGACGCCAGAACCCGCACGCGTTGCAGCTCGAAATATCGCGGTTCCAATAGCAAAAAGGAAACCGAACGAATGTCCACCGAGGGGAACGGAAGTCCCCCTACCGCTGAGGCAAGAAGCTACCCGCTGGAAATCGAAGCTTTGTTGGAAGCCGAAAGGAAGCGGGCTTCACACACCTCCGCTAGGCTAGAAATAGGATCAACGGTCCTTAACACACTTGAAGGCATAATCCTATCATTAAAAACGACAGAAAATAATGAATATCTAGACGCGATGAACGCATGTCTAAGGGGCGCTCTCGCCCACTTCCTGCGCACTGGAACTACACCAGTGCCGACAAGCCTCCCCCCCGCCCCACCGGCCAACATGCTAGCAGCAGCGGGTCTCTCAAATCATCAACCGCCGGGCCATCAAGGCCTGCAGTAGCGGTGCCACAGGTAACTCCAACCTGGGCAATTGTAGCCCGAAAAGAGCTACCTAACCAGCCGACGCCAGTGATGGTTAGTCGTACCCCAAAAATGCCGACTCCTCCGACCAAGAAATTGGCCAAGACGGCTCCTTCGTCTTCGCCGGACAACCGACTATTTCTCCGGCTGGGTTCAAAACACCAGTGGCGAAAGATTTCGCCAGCTGGCATAAGAAAAGCTGTATCGCAGCTCACTAACGCGCCATATGCAGCCATTGAGCACGTTTACCGTGTCCCAACAGGTTTCGCACTTCGAGCGAAGGACCAGGAATCTTGCCAGCTCCTATTGAACGCGGCGGAAGCTTTCCTTCCCATCGAAGCAAGGCTGGAGGAGGCCTCCAACCTTGTGGCGCTACGGATCTTGACAGTCTCCGTTGCAATCCACACTCTTCTTGGAAGGATGCCAGTGACGGACGAGATGGTGATCGAGGAGATCACCAGGGTTACAAAGGCCGTTCCAGTCAAATTTCGACCTCAAGGAAAAACCCGCCCTGACGCGCCATATCGGTCATGGCTTGCCAATTTCAAGAAGAGAACGGAACCTAGACAAGGGTTCCGCCTATTTGACGACTCGGGTGTCGCGGTCCGACATCAACCGCGTCAGACAGTGCAGCAATGCAAACGCTGCCTACAGTTCCAGGAAACGCGTGGTTGCTCTCGCGCCCCAGCTTACTGGAACTGTACCTCCACTATGCAATCGACAGACAAGTGCCATGCCCATACGAAGTGCCGCAGTTGTGGAGGACCACACAGGTCCAACAGTCGAGCTTACCTTGCGCGCCCAACCAAGTCAGGGCCGGTAAGCAAACAGCAATTGGCTACCATTCGCACGGCTAGCCAACGCGAGCTAGCGGCAGCTGTAAGGGCTAAGGCTGTAGTCCGTCGCGCCGAGATAGCATCTTAAGCGGTCGCCAGGCAGACAAAAGTCTCACCCGGAGCGGAGAAATCGAACAACGGACTCGAAGTTCTGATGACCGACGTCACCCCTGACGCCACGGCCACAGGAACGACGAATCCTGTTGAGTCCTCCTGAAGGGCCCCTCACGGGTCCCTTCTAGCCTCCCACCTACGATAAGTTTTATGTCGATCAACATAGGTAGGGGAGGCCCAACACACGACATCGCGCTTTCCCGAGCTTACGAGCTAGGCGTAGATTTAGTGTTAATACAAGAGCCTTCGCGGAAAAAAGCCACAAAGGAGACAAAGTCACTCCCAGATAACGACTGCCACATACCACATGGCGGCGTAAACGTTCGACCCAGTGCAATTACTTATACACTCATCAATAGGAGAATTCATTCGGCAAGCCAAATTTTGGTAAAAACAGGAGTGATCACTTCTCTACTATAGTAGTGGACTTGATCGTTGGTATAAATTGTGTATGTCTATGTATCTCTCCTCTCTATCTAGTTTTACAACCTACATGTCCCGGGATATGCTGACTAATCATACAACTAAAACTAAATAGCAATCATCCCAGTTGCAAACGCTAGTAAACTATCCCAATAAATATAACTACAAGGCTAACAATCCGACACAAATCTTTCCCTGCAATCCACTGACAGCGGACTACTGCTGGGTTGTGGCAAACGGAGTCACGTTTCTCAATGTGTGCAAAGACCCAAACAACCCTACAGCGATTCGACCACTCCTCAGTTGGTACACACCACCAAGATCCATCGCAGCTGGAGACTTCAACACGATGCACTGCGCGTGGCAACCAGAGAATACCCGCCCACGCAGACGAGGAATTGAAATCAAGAGATGGTCTAAAAGCCACAATTTCACTTATCTGGTTGTGGGCGAGCCAACGTATCGAGCCGGGAACACGCTGGATCTTGCGTGGGCCAACATCAACGGGGCACAAGCATGGGTGGATTGCAACGAGTGCGTAATCAGCGACCATCTACCGATTCGAGGACGAGTCCCCACTAGATCCGATAAAAGGGACCAGGGGTCTTCGCAGATCAGGGTAACTCGTGGAAACTTGCCGAAGTTCGCCCTTGCCGTAACTCAATTGACACATGCTCCAATAGTTCTAGACACGGTTCAAAAGGCGGACAAATACGCCGACAATCTCTGCTCCGGCCTTACTACTGCTATAAAAGCAGCAGGAATACGAAGGAACAGAAGACGTGGCAAATGTGCGCCTTGGTGGACTTCGGAATGCAAGCCGGTTCACACGGGATTTCATGCAGCAGTGACTCCAGAGCAACGATGGGTGCATGCGAAGAAGCTGCGTCCAACCTTCAGAGCAGCAAAGAAAGAGCACCAGACGCGTCAAGTCGAAGCGATCACAACACCGACTGCCGTGTTCAAGCTAATGCGCTCGGCCGATCCAAGGTAGGCAAGTGTCCTCCCTCCGCTGAACCACGAAGGGAAGATGTACGCCGATCCGGCCGAGCGGGCAGTGATACTCCGAGACGCTCTTTTGGCACGGCACCAAGTGTGACGACCAGAAGGGAGCACAGGTTAGCAGATGAACAAGTCGAATCAGATAAGGACAAAGATCTGGAATATAATTCATAAGATTCTAAACTAGGGAAAGAAGATAACAAGAGGTATCTAGAGATATACATATATACATAATATACAACTGGTCCGTGCGCATACAGGGTCACACTACAATACCCGAAAAGAACAATAGCATCAGAGGCCCCGAAGGTTAGGAATACAAGGCCGTAACACCAAGCGACGGACGATCTACCGCCACTCGATGCGCCGAGCACTAACCGAATCCCCTGGAACGACCATGTTTCAGACGATTAGATACGCATGTGCACCATAGGCTACGTCAACATAGTGCCTGGAGCAGATGGGATCTCTATGGAGCTTCTGCGAATCTGTTGGAAGACGATTGGACCATTTGTTGGCACTCTCTTCCGCGCCTGTATTAGCCTCGGCATCCATCCATCCTGCTTCAAGCTGGCTGAAGTGGTGCTCATACACAAGACGAACCGAGATCCAGCAACAGTTAAGGGCTGGAGACCGATTGCCTTCTTGTCATGCTTGGGTAAGTGACTGGAATGACTCTTGGCGAAGCGGATGGCCCATCTTGCGGCTACGCTGGATGTTGTTGGATACCAACAATTTAGCGCGCTCCCTAAGAGATCGGCAAACGACCTTGTCAGCTGCGTAGTCCACGACATCGAAGAGGCAAGTACCCAGGGATGGGCGGCCACATTCACGACCCTGGATGTCCAAGGCGCGTTCGATGCAGTGCTTCACAATCGTTTGGTGAGGAGGATGCAAGAGCAGGTATGGCCGGACTCAATGCTACGATGGACGACATCATTTCTTGCATAACAAAAGATGCAAGTCCGATACTCTGGAGGGGTTACCAGACAGTGAGAGCTGGTGTGTGGGGTTACGCAGGGATTTCCCATATCGCTACTTCTCTTCCTCTTGTACATGGCAGAGCCTATGCGAAGCGGCAATGCAGAAATGAGATTCAGCTACGCTGACGACTTCGGGATACTAGAATTCGGGCGCAGCATAGCCGAGTCAGCCGCAACTGTACAGAAGGAGGTGGACCATCTTCTGGAGTGGGCGAGCAACAACGCAGTCTCCTTCGATACCAATAAGTCGGAGGTAGTCCAGTTTCCCGGACGAAAATGCGAGGAGCCAGTGGGCATTTGTGTTAATGGCGTGGTTATCGAGCCATCAGACCCAATACGCTGGCTAGGAGTACACTTAGACCCGCGACTGGAATTCAAACATCACGTCACGACGTGGTGTGGCAAAGCTCTGAAGGTGGCCCAGCAAATGCGCCGCTTCAACTCAGCATATCGAGGAGCTGCCTCTGCAGCACTGGTTAGGGCAGTGGACACGTGCGTTGTCCCCGTAGCAACCTTTGGATCAGATGTTTGGTGGCCCGGTCTCAAACGTCCGACCAAAAGGGGAATCATCACACCTCGGACTAGCATCTTCTGCAAGATGATCGATAAGGCAATCCTTACGGGACTGCGTGCTGCCCTCCCGGTAATGAGAACGACACCGAATCTTGCTCTCCACCGCGAAAGAGGTATCCCAACAGGAAAGATCATTCTGGAAGTGAACCGACCACGGCTTTCGGCTCGGCTACACTCACTAGACAACCGCCATCCGCTCCGGACTCGCGCCGCCATGTGTCCGAAAGATAGAACACGGAAGTACAAGAAACGTTCTCGGGCGCCCAAGAATCCAGAGATCCACATTTCACGAGTACAGCGGGCTTACCGAAAACTCCCGGATGCGGAAAATGCCGAGTCTTTACTGCCGCCATGCTATCTCTCGGGCTTCGGCTCAAGGATAGAGGAAGAAGAGAAAGCAACTCGGTTCATTAATAGTGTGCCGGCATCAGATATTTGCGCCTACCCGGATGGATCGTCGGAGGGGAATGGTCGCTCAGCATGGGGGCTCGTCTTGAAGAGGGATGGAAAAACTCTGTTGAAGGGAAGTGGCATCAAGCATGGTGGTGAAGTGCTTGATGCGGAAATACTAGGGGCGAGGAAGGCCCTGGAAGCTGCGCTGGAATTGTCGGAGAGGGAGAACGGGGGAAGAGACGGCAGGCAGCAGATCAATGTACTGACAGATAGTCAGTCTGCAGTGAAAGCACTGCCGACGGGAATTGCCACAACAAGCCTCGACGACGTACGCCAATTTAGGGTGCTATCAAAAAAGGCTCTAGTCTCGGTGAAGTGGATACCGGCCCACTCAGGGATACAGGGAAACGAAGATGCAGATAGAGCAGCACGCTCCGGCCTCCAACAACTGCCAAGCAAAGACAGCCAGCCTGGCTCCGTCACAATGGCGTACGTTCGTCGGCTCATGAACGGGAAACGTCAAGCACTTCTCGACGACTGGTGGGAAGAAGTATGTCCAGCTAGGCATCGAAATCAGGGTCTTCTCATGCGACGACGCAAGCCACGCGAGCAGACACCTTCCCGGCGGCTACTCCGTGAACTGATCTCGGCCCGTACGGGCCATGGAAACTTGGCGGCATGTCATGGCCACTGCAACAACTTCGCCGCTTCAATTTGTTGAAAGGTTAAGGATCGTGAGAGCGGAATACTGGAGCGATGGAGGAGAGTGAAGAGTTATCGCCGAACAAAGAAGCAGGTGAATAGAGATTTATGGAATAAATCTTGGTAGGTTGACACGAAGCAGGTGTGAATATGACCTTCAGAGATATTCAGTAAACGTAATGAACTGAAGATTCCTGAAGGATAAGGCCACTAGATATATACAGGAATTAGCCCTAGTGTGACGAATGCAGAAAATAACTAGGATATGCGCCCTAACTCCACTATGGCGACATTATCAAGGTGTGAGTGTGTCTTTACTACCAGTAGGTTCCCAAGCTAACTAAGTGTAAGACAGACCTTGCATGTATGTCAACAGATCGAAATGAAAACGAGACAGTGCATGGCCAGGGTTACAGGTGCAGGACTGTTAATAATTACAACACAATGGAGTGTGCGTGTGGAGAGGAAACATCACCTCTCCACTTCATTCACTGTCGACTGCACGCACGCCAGACGCGTCGACCACGGGGGACCATGTCACATGACGACTTTACCCACAAACTTCTCGGGCCGAAGTGCCTCGAACACTCTAAAGGATTTGCGCAGGAAACCGGCTGCTTCGGGGGCCCACCTGTGACTCCGTCTCCAGCTCTCAGCGGAGACGGTAGCAACTAGATCATACCACGAAGCATGACGGGCAGGAAAATGAGGCGAGAAGTGTCATTTTCCAACCACAAACAGGAGTATGGGACTCGGAATTCTGGTTATGGGAGTTTGTGTGGGCATTTATTTTCTTTATTACAACTAGCTACTTGTTGTGGAGTGAGTCACGCGGTGAGACGGAGTCGGGCATGTGGGAAGCATGATGTTGGCCGTGTGCACCGGTCCCTGACTCCTAGGAGATATGGAGCATAGCCTAGGACTTGAAAAATCCCCTAAAAACAAACATCGAGAAATTCGAAGATTCATTTTTGCCCTCCTTGCATTCCCATGATCACTTCTGTGCCTGACTTCTCGAATGGTTGACCGTCGCGAGGTCTTTCAAATGGGTCCGGTGGGAGAAAATGGGCCCACGGCCGCCTGAATTTCAGTCGGCTTTGAACGCACACCATTCCCTCCAAACCCCCTACTGGCCTCGCGCTCAATTTATGAAGCCTATTTGCGAGTGAGGCCGTTGTCCCAGGGAAGTCCACGAATCTTCCCCATCAAGCGATGACTGATTCCGAACCGGTCAGAGCAGAAAACAATGGTCCCAAGACCAAAACCCCCGCCGAACTGGGCCCAGTGGCAAGCTGCTCCAGGAAAGGAAAGGAGTGTGTTTGTTTATTGTACTACTTGGGTCTATGACTATCTCGCACATTGGGCTTCTCTTTGACCCAGGCCACACCTTGTACAGTGCTCCTTGCCTCTTATGTTTCTTGAAAGATCATTGATATATTGCCCTTGATGAATAGCCTTTCAGCTCATTATTGTCCTAGAATTCAGGCACCTTTTCCACGGAACCTTCTGCCCAAAACAAAAAAAAATGGTAGCAATGGAAACTGCGTGCGCAGGAAAAAGTCTCACAAAACCTGCAACCCCAGCCAGGCGAGGCCTAGACACCGGGACCACACGAGGTGCGCATATTCATGTATATCTCCCTTCATTGTGACATTAGAGGTCAGCTTGATCCAATCCTCCATCGCCATATCAGTTGCTGGGTACGTTCCGAAATTCATCGGATGGCTTCTCTTCCATGATCAAGAATAGGTGATGGGAAGGGCTGAGACCCTACCATCTGATCTGATCGAGTTTAACTTCATGATAGTGATGATAGGGGGATTTGCTGGGAGATGAAGAAGATATAGGACGTGAAAGCGATTTGGGATCCCCTTGGAAGCGAGGACAGTTACTCAATCTCGGCTCTGTAGACTCTACATTGAGAGCTGAAGGTTCGTAGGGAGGACCACTGTCAGGTGTTGAGATTAGACCCCCTGTGGTAAGACGTAAATACCTCTTGTCGGCAACTCTGATTCTCGAATATAGAACTAACTTGCAATCTGTTTCATCCGCGGTCCTCGATAAGATTATTACCCTCTACACGCGTCTAACATATGATATTGAAACTTTCTATCACATATACATTAGGAAACTTAGGTACTCCATTGTACAATGTCTTACCAAGTTAGATGAGAAGTCGATAGTCATTTTTATGTGACATATACCCGAGACTAGTTAGTATCTATCTCATAGATGTACATGTAACTCCAAAATTCCCAGTTGCAATTGAGCCCTCTATTCTTTCCCATCCTTTGTTCATAAAATATCGCATAATGCATAATTCCAATGCCTCATCGAATAACTCGGCTGCGGCCCGTAGGCCTTCTGGAACATAGTTTAAAATGTCATGCATTCAAGTAAATGAACATGAAAATTACTGAAACTAAAAGGCACGGTAAACTTATAGCGAAGACTTTAAAAATTACAAGAGTCGTAGATTCGGCTTTACTTGTTCAGAAAAAAAGATGGGCAACAAAATGAAGGCGGGATTTTGGTGAATATTTACAGGATGAAGAATTGGTATCTCAAAGCTGCGATTAGTACATATTTCACTGATTTATATACGGTGTTAAGATATTTTTTGAATATAATTTAATCGACCGAAATGAGTATGGCGGACGATTGGAATGAAAACCCCCTTTTGAACAAGATTTGATCGCCGAGTCTGCTACATAACTTTTAAATAAGGTGCTTTGATCTGGAAAGATTAGTAAGCTATTTGATTCAATTTCCTGTTCTTACCTGAAATACGCCCTCAAATAGAATATTTGCCATACGCCCAACGCAACTAGCATTCCCATCGTCGAAAAAGCGAACCATTTCACTCTTGTGTTTGTGCTCTCGTTAGTGTCTCTGAGCTTTTGTTCCCTTGTGCGTAAGTAATCCATTTCGAAAACGATTTCGGCCACCATCTCCTCAATTCGTCGCAATTCTGTCTCTACTGGTTTAAGTTTTTCAGTTGTTTGCACCTCATTCCAATTCTTAGCGTCGGCACCAATCTCAATTTTTAGTTCGATGTGCCGGGTCGCAGGGTAATGGGCGGGTGCAGCTGTAGATAATCAGTTCCATGGAATATTGTGTAGCGGTATTTTCACATACAGCCTGATAGCTCATTGATAAAGCAAACGTCAAAAGAAGCATCTGCATGGGAAGTAAAGACCATTTTTTTCTCTCCCACAACGTCTTTTGGCTTTCCATATTGATTGCCTACAGCGTCCTTGATCTAGCAAAGTTGTCAGCGTGTTTTACAGGGAATTACGCTGTAAATACAGTTTCTTACATTCATGTTGACAACCATTCCATCACCCTTTTTGCCGTCTACATTTGCTGTAACCACTACCAGTGTATCCTTCGCCACAAAGTTGCGAATGCATCGTTCACCCCTGCCGGATCCCGCTGCGTAAGCCTCGAGGTCGAATTTTAGTGCGGAAGCGCAGATGATTAGCAATAGAAGGCAGTAAACTGTTTCCAGGCGACATCGTAGGGTTGTCATATTGTAATTGCGCTAGTGGTGAGATTTTGAAAACCTGGTCGTTGAGCCTGCTGCCATGGACGATATACACGTGGCCAACAATCTCGGAAAGACACAAAATATACATCACGTGCTTAAAATTGGCCGTGCGCTTTTTTTGGCATCATTGAAATTATTTCATGCCAAGTAACTGGATACACATTTTCATTGCCACGTATAAATAATTCGTGGACGGCAAGACTGAACACTTGTACGCGATGTCCTCTATGAAATTGGGAGTGAAATACACTCGCCGAGCCAAGTTCAGTTTAATTCCGCAACACCAAAGAAGGTGGTCCATGAGGCAATGATTCAAAATAATCGACGCCAAATTTTCACTCCTAATGAGATCCACTCCTACCTAAGCTTCAAGTCTGCAAATACGACCTAGTACATCCATATTTCAATGACCACGCTTCTCATAGACTATTATTAGGCCTCAACTGGCCACTAAATGTATGCCCACGACTATATACTTACCCACTGGAGGACATAATTGTGGCTCAAAAGTTCAGGAGGCAGGTCTTTGGGATGGAAGTGAGAGAAATCAGAAAAATCCTACAAAATGGTGCAAAGGAAGAGTACAATCTCGACGGGCATGATTTTTGGAATTTCGAAAAGGAGATTTACCTGCTGAAGAGTATTGAGCTCGCCAATACTTCGATTGCCACAGTGCAACTGACACTACAAAAACAAGCTAACGAGGGAAGGCGCCGTGGTCCGCCTCCTGGCGATGTTCTCTGGTTTACTTTGAGCAGCCAAGGCACCTAATCCACCTGCGAAGGAGATACCTAAGACCACATTTAGCGCAGAGAAAACTTAACAGAAGGTGGAGGCATGTCTGGACAACTCGGAACTTTTAAGACGTTCCCCTGGGTGGGTATTCACGGATGAGGGTTGACTTGTGGTGAAGAAAGAGCCACAATAACTTCGCAGTGGTACTTGCAAATAAAATCTGAGGCATGAGTGCTCTTCCTTTACATTAAGTCATCTTTTCTGTACTTTTCTTTGATATTGTGTCATAGCTAGATAGCTGCATACGCAATTAAAATCTGATGCGACGAAAAACATGTTGAGTGACTCATATGATAGAGACTCTAAGATTCTGTGTTTTCTTCGCAATTACCACCACGTGGGCGATTTTTCTTAATAGCCATAGGAGGTAGGACTAGGACTGGAGAACTTTCATTGGTGTCATCCTCAAATCAAAGAATAAAATATCCTCCGAGAGCCAAGCTCAGTCAAACTCCGCAGTACCGGGGGAGTTGTCCCATGAGTGAACGGTTCAAGTCTCTCCACTACACATATACTTCAACTCGAATAAGATTGTTTCCCACCGAAGTAAAGCCAAGTCTACAAGTTCCATCTCATATATCTTCATTTCACTCACCGCACCTCTCGTCGACTCGGTATCTTGCCCCCAATAGCCTTCAGATGTATAGGCCTACAGCTTTACGAATACCAGCCGGAGGAGGCCGATTTTGGTGCAAAAATATGGGAAGCATATCATTCGGATAGACGCGGAGTGAGAAGCCAAGCGGACAAATGCCGATGGTCTAGATATTGATTTTTTTTTGGGTAAATGGTATAAAAATTTGAAAAGCATTGCGTGCACTAAGCCTTTGGTGGCGAGAGTGCAGGATACACTATTAACGCTGTCATGGTTAGATGGTGATATGGTACGACGTTTGGCACGTTATTCCGACTAAATTCCGGATGGCCTGGACAGATATTCCACGTGATAAAGGAGATTACTGGTTCAAATCCAGCAAAGCACTGAGGTTTCTAGTGGATTAGAATGTGTAAAAGTGAGATCAGCTTAGCCTCATGATGGGGTGGGTTATGGGTGTCTCGTGGCTCCAAACTATCAATATGTCTAGTAGAGCTTCAGACTAGATGTAACTTGCATTTTCTATTAATACAAGGAATCGTCTATATAAGTACAGTATTCCTTATCTTGCGCCCGGACTCCTTGAACAACATAGCATAAGCATTACTATTTATCATAGCCTCGTACTTACCTAGAGGTCTGTCAAATAGGGATCCCCAGCGCTACCATATTTGTCGCGGCGCCAGTATGCAAGGACGACGAAGCTTTTAAATTTCTCTTTTTGGGTATTCGCAGAAGAGGGTCGATTATTTGCGTGAGCAAACCTACTCCGTAGCGGTGAGGCTTGATGAATTCAGACGCACTTGACAGACAATAACTCGATAGGCATTAATAACTTGTTCCTTGGGGAAGACAATCTATCACGTCGTCTCCTATCCCTTATATCCTCGGCCTAGACTAGTCTTAACTCGCCACCTGAGAATCATCCTTTCTCCCGGCTCACCTCCTCTCCTGTACCATACTCCTCATCTGGCACGCACCACCATCGATACCTGCTTATGTGCCGCATTCGAATTTCCGGAAGCGCTGCTCTATCACAGCTCAGCCTCGAAGACGAAGTGGTCCCAGTGACCAGCCCCGATGCGGGCAAAGCCCGGCACACGACGTAGTCGTATTCGCAACTGAAATCCAGAGTGTGTGTCGCCGGCATTGATGATGGTAGACACCAGAGCAGGTCCGAAAGTAACGTTGGTTAATTAGGCTAATCAACAGAAGAAACCAGGCTGGTATGGTATATGTTGCCTGACTCAGTTTTGGCGCAGCCAGTGCCAACCTCACGGATCTATGCCGTAGCAGTGTGGGCGTCTCTAGCCTCAGGAGTCATCCAAAAGGTGTGCATAGCACTGGTCATGTTTGCTTCTAGTTTAAGGTTCTGCCCGCTATCCCCTAATTGCAAAAGAGTGGTCTATGTTGAAGGTATGAGCTTGAGCGAAGATGGAGGTTAGAGCGGAATCCGTGTCGGCGGTTAGACCGATACAGTTGTGTAGAGAAGCTTAAGCTGTTAGGCTTGTGGCTAATATCACCTGGTGAAGCGAGATGGGAGATTGTAGAGTCTGAAAACTAAGTGGAGAGTTGTTGATTAAAGCCATTAAGTATCTAGATTGCTATTTAAACTAATTCCCACAGCTGGGTGAAGGACACGATTCACTAGTTTATGCTAGATAGTCGTGAGGCTGGTCAATGTATGAGTCGCCATGCATATGGCCAGTCATACTCGAGCCCTATTACGTTCCATGTTCATGTGACTCTTCGTTGCCAAGTAGCGGCAATTTCAACGATACGGAGGCTGAAATGACATGTTCCTCCACTGCCACAGATCTCGAAAACTTAGGCGGATGGAGATTCGTGTCATGATGCGAGAGACCGTATTAAGGGCGGGTGCAGTGGGCAAACCGTTCGACAAGTGATTCGGGCTGTGAGGACACATGCGGATTGCCGGCTAACGCCTTAGCATGGCCTAACTGGCGTCATAAATTCCACCAAATTTTCCCACCTGCAAACGGCATTATTTTCTGCTCATGCTACATGCGTTGGGTGAGTCGGCTAGTTGCCATGGGAGAAGGATATGGACGGAGGTAGCTATGGCTCTACGAGAAGTGCAGTTTGTGGCTTATCCTCGAAGGACTAGGATTAATGGACGAGCTTGAGGATATTCCCGAGTACTCTCAAGTGTGTGAATGATGATGATGATGATGATATGTTGATCGTGACCGCGTACTACCCCAGCACCCCGAGGGCATGGCACGGGTAGGCCAGATCTATATAAGACTCTTCGCTACCCACATCATTATTTCACAAGGACTTGGAAATGCAAAAGCAAAAACAAATAAAAACACCATTTCCAAGGTGCTAGTGCCCTGCACTGCACTTTATCCTTCGTACCACACCAAACGGTCTCAAGGAGCATTGCAGTTGATCTTTACACCGCCTGTTCCCAATTCAGTCCTGCTGCAATATATTGCTACAGTTAAGAAATGCCAGAACATCTGCCATCTTTCTTGCCCTATAATAGGCCGAGTCTCCTTCGTTTCCGTGCGCCGCTTTTGGATAGCCGGGCGACGCGCTGCAAAATGCCATGGCACTTTTTTCGGCCGCCCTTACAACGCATTTCTTCATTCTCGTGTTGGAACCGTGTATGATAGCTGGCAAAGTCATCCTGCCTAGTCCTTGCGGCAATGAGGCGGCCATGTGCCCATCGGGGTAGAGCCAGCACCGGCAGGCGTTTTCGTCGCATCACTAGATCAAGGTCTTAATACCTGTCCGTTTTATTTTCATGCCGCCAGCCTTCTGCAAGTTTCGGCGTGCGTATCGTAACTTGGCGCCCAAGTGTATTCGGGGGTCGGTCTGCCTGCTTCCCCGGATCTCGATGCGTGTGTTGACTTTGCCATCACACGAGCATTTCCGTTTCCTGCTATGCCGCCATGGACCGGAATACAGCAAGCCTCAATCGAGAGTCGCCTCCTACATAGTTGCTGAAATTTCTTTACCTCAGCGTGTGAGGGATTAGCTCTACCGCTTACGCGAGCTTCTTCTGCCTCTTGATTATCGAAGAGCACCCTTAAATCGGTACTGCCGCGAAATTCCAACGCTGCTCCAGGCCGCAGACTGCCCCGGTATTCTCTGCATCATAGATCTCTGCTCCAGCAAGGAATTTTCCATCGCTTGATAAAAGTGACCTATCTCTGTAGATGGCGTAGCTATAGGCTGAATGTGCTGCACCATTAGATGATCCATCTGGATAGACACACAGCGTTCCTGCGGGTATGCTGCTGGGCCGGACCTTGATCCGCTTCGCCTTTTCTTCTTCGTTACATTTGGCCCTGGCAGCAGCCATAGCTATCTTCGGCCCATATGGATGCCCGGGACCTCCTGAAGCTGGTCGAGTAAGATTCCCGTTCTGTAGGCGTTTTAGATGGCGTCTCGGAACTCTAAACACGCCTTCTTTCTGCCTCCCTCGTGCTTTGAGTTGCTTGATTGCCTCCTTGGGTGTCTTGGCTGCTCTTGACGCCTATGAGTGATAGCTGTCGAGTCGGCGGTTTCAGGCTGCACATTGGAGCTGTCGCTGCTGTAGCATGATTTTCAAGTGTGTGGAAACTGTTGAGATTGTTTAGATATCCTATCGTATATATTACTTACATTGTCTACGTGACAGGATCTTCCTCTTCGTACATGAATAAGGGGGTATCTGCACACTAGTGGATGTTCCAACATATCCCCCCGTCTATCCGAGAAAGGAAGAATGTGAGAAATCCTTCCGCTAATAGATACCACTAAGAATGTATTCGGAAATACTTTTTCATATCAATGAGCCATGATCTAGATCAGTCATATCTCATGGTGTATGTGCACATTATTGTAATGTGAACAGTTTATTGTAATACAGTTATGTTACTCTCCCAATAACAACAAACTGTATTGCTGGTAAATGCCTGTAGATTTTTTGGTATGCTTATAATTCTAACTACTAAGCCCTACATTTACGATACATTCTATAAACCCTAGTTTAGACCTGCTTGTAAACCGAGTCACCTGTATTAGAAGGTTTGCTGACTGATACTTCAACAGTTACTTATTTGTCTTTGTTAGCAGAGATTTACTCTCGTGAGACGAATTTATTTTGCACAAGATATTTAGACTCGCGTTTGATCTTCTCGATTTCCTCATTAAATGCTACAAGAACGTAGTCATACAAGTCATCTGCTGGTCTGTGCGTATTAATACCGAACCCTATGGCTCTATCGAACAATATATCCCGCATTCTTATGACCAGTGGTTTGATACATTCGTACCTTGATGAGAAATAGTCCAAATTCAAGTTTTCAAAATATTTCGACCGCATTGCCACGTGTTTGTAATTGTACCTCTGTAGGGTTGTTCCTGTGTACCAGTATGCTAAAATACGAGTGCGTTCTGAATTTTTATTTCCCCAGCCAAATCGAATGCACGCTAAGACGAGAACGTAGAAGAAAGACTCTATATCATGTCGATACGTATGCTTAAACTCTTTGCCGTTCTCGAAATTATGAGCTGCCATGATCCCGAGGGCTATGAATTCCATACTACCAGTTAAAATCTGCGCATCTGCGTTACTATTCACAGTATTCGGCAGTATTGCCAAGTCCAGATTTATCAATGACCCACATCGACCCTTGTTACCGGCTGGATTGGTCAGTATGATGTTGTTGATAGACACGTCCCGATGCAATATCCTAGCGTCCATAAAAAGTGACTTATGAGCCAAGATCGCATCTCGAATACCCTGCAAGAGGTCAAGAGCTGTGGTTTCTTCGCCAATCAATCTACCGAGTGGTTCAATGGCAATGATTTTTTCTCGCCTGTCCCGATAAACAGTTGGCAGCTCCGGTATGACGGGACCACCTGTTTCTCCATCCTCGACTGTAGCTAGATTCGCCTCGGCATCATCACTGGTTCGTTCCCTAGCTTCAGAAGCTATCGTGCTGACCTGGGCAGAAATGGGTGCTGATCCGTCTTCCGATACTGTTTGCTCAGCTATATTTGAGATACGGAGCCTCTTCAGGTCACTCTTAGGCATGGTAGAATCGTCATCTTGTACACGATCAGAGTTTTGGCGTCTTTTGGAGCCCGAGTTGCTGGATTTAGAATTGTAAACTTGGCGGATTTTTCGAGATGGGACGTAGTATTCAATCGATTTTCTAGAACTGATTCTCATCGATCGGCGGACAATTTTTACAGCTGTTGCATCCCCCGAACCAATAGAATTTTCTCTGTCTTGTTCGCTTGTCGTCGCTGCATTTATCTGCACTGGTCCAGCAATATCCGAAACCTGTGTCCTTTTCCTAATCTGCTTGCCATCGTCGCCAACACTGACCTCGGAACGATTTTTGCGCTTTCCAGATGTGATTTGCTCATTACTTCTGACAGGAATGGATGGGCCTGGTTTAATCGGTTCGACAGTTGTTGTTATGAGAGAATCGTCTGGATAAACGTGTCTCTTCATCTCACTCGTTATTGTTGGGTCCTTGCAGGGGTGACTAATTTTCGAGTCGTCCCGTGAACCCATCGACCGAGCCACGCCAAGCAAGATGTGTGCCTGTTTAAGAAGGCTGACTTCAGACAGCCTGTTAACTGCTCTCCAAGGAATCTTAACCAGATACGCCCCATCCAGAGCGCGGTAGCAGGTTGTGCCACGGAAGACTATCGCCCTCTGTTTGATGTATGGCTCGACTTCCAGAATCAGTGTTTGAGGGTCTCGTGTGATGGCATCAGTGACAATGATATTTGTCTGACCATGTTCGTGCCATACTGTCGTATCTATCCCAAACCCCTCGTCGCTCATCAACATAAATGCCGTTATGACGTATATGAGCACCTCGGGATTTTCACTAATTTCGATGTGGCCAGTGGAGTATGGGCCAGACCGATCAAATACCCAAAGTTGCAATTTCGTGCCAAGTAAAAGGAAGCCATGAACAAACTTCCGCAATGGCTGCGCCGTAAACACCTCCCGTGTATACACTGTAAGTTGGAGGAATTTATCCATCCATACACCAATGGAAGACATGGTAAACTTTCTCAAACCATAAATAGTTCTCTTGACGTAAATACCGCGACTCTTGTAAAAATAGTTAAATTGTCGGATGGAAGGATCAACTTTGATTTGTGTTCCATTGCTTGACCCTAACTTTTGTCCGCGCAGCGGAAAAGTTATTCTCTCCTTGAATGGGTCTGTATGGTCGAATGTATTGGGTTCATTGGCTGCCTCAGGATCATCAGCTGCTTTCTCTGCCGGGAGATCTCGATATGCTTCAATGAACTTGTTCCGAACCGATTTGATCCATTGCCAAAAATATGTTTCCATAGGATCATCCGCAAATCTGGATGACTTTTGGTCTTTTCTGTTAGCGTATCTTTGGAAAATCTTCTGAAATTTGCTCGCCCAAAGCAGTTTCTCATACAATTTCTCGTAAAGCGCCTTGACATCTTCAAAGACAGTTCCAGTCAGTTCCTTTCTCAATGCATCTTTCAGTATGTTCATACTTTTATCAGCACTTTGTAGTTGCGCCATTTTGTAACTGCGTTGCGCATCGGGATGGTGGGATGAAGATGCGTCATATTGGAGCGGTGTGATATGCTCGAGCTTGTCGACGAGGTCAGTCTGAAAGCTCCCTATTTTGAAATTGGCAGCTTCAGAAAGAATCGAAGAGACAAGAGGTATGAAACGATAGGTTTTAATAGCCTTTGATTCGAATCGGTCGTGGATGGAGAGGATCTGGCCAGATACGATATTCTCTGTAATCGAGGGAGCTGAACTTTCTTGTGCATGTGCACAGAGAGAGCTTAGCTTGTTAACTAGAAGAATAGTTATGGGACTGATGTTAGTGCCTTCATTAGGGATTTCCTCCTCAATGTTGAAATTACCAAGAGCACAATTTTGCCGGAAAAAACTTGTAATACCATTGAGATATTCAGCGACATGTTGGATGTCTTCCTTTGACATTGTCAACTTGACGAGTAGGATGGCGCTGGAGAATATTGAAAGATCTTGTTTGCGATATGTAGAATTTTTTACATGAGGTTTGAATGAAGCTGGACGCTGGATGATGGTTAGCTATGAGGATGTAGTGACATTATAGTCAATAACACCATTAAGGTGAGAATTCCAACTGATACATAACAGTTGGATAGATAGCTACTTTACATTTTTCAAAACCATTCGAATCGAGCAGACAAGGATGAAGATCATGATAACGGGTAATGCAGATCATCTCGCGAGCGCGGCACTGGGATGGCACGGGTGTTTCTTTGGCCCCTCTCCGCGTCTTATGGGTTTTGCACTTGGTGGAAAACCTACATGGTGACTAGGCAAAGATTCCTCTACATGAAAATACAAGCCCCCTCATGGATCACTATTTGAGTTTTTGTTTCCCAATTATTCCGTGTGATAGAAGCGACTCATCTGCTTTGCTTGTCGTGTCTTGCTAATGTGACATCCATGTTGTGGGGCGACGACCAGCAAGAGCTACGATTTGATGGGTGACCTGCTTGCTGATAGCGGTTAAATTCTCGCGTCTTTCTCCTTGTCACAGTCGGGACAACTAACACGATATGTTCTAGCTCCAAAAACTGATCTACAAGGCTGATGAATGACTACTACTGGGTAAGAATCTCCTGAATTTGTTACTGGCCCCCCTATGATATGAATGGAGGATCTTCCCACCGCCAAGTAAAGGTATGGGTGTATAGTTTGAGTAGCCTGAGCATCTACTCCACTTGGGAAGGAGACACCTATACTAAATTCCACGCGGAAAAAAAGTAAATGGATATAGATGCATGTTTGGATAAATCAGGGGTTTTGAGCCGTTTCTCTGGGTGGGTATCCACGGATGAGGGTTAACTTGGAGTGAAGAAACAGTTGCCATAACTTTGTAGTCGAACCTGCGAATGGAATTTGGGGCACGAACGCTCTAATCTTAAGTTGAGTCATCTATTCTGTACTTATTCTCTGGCATTGTGTCATAGCTCGCTATTGTTACAATATAAGGCCATTCATCCTCGGACTTCATGGTGAGCAGTCATTGTCTGTCACGTGCCACATGCAGGGGAGAAGGAGCAGGATGGCGAAAGCCACTAGCCAGGCCTAAGGGATTTGGCCCAATTGTACTTGGAGACATAAAATAAACAGATTCTTCATTTACACTGATTTGGTGCCTTGAGGGGGAGTGCAAGACTGACACCTGTACGTGGTGCCTTCTACGAACCTGGGAGTGAAAAATTCTCCCAGAGCCAAGTTCAGTCAAATTTCGCAATACCGGACAAGTTGGCCCACGAGGCAATAATCCAAAATTCTCCGCCATGTCAAATTTTCACCCCCAGCGAGTTCGATTCCTATCCAAGTCTCACCAAGTTTACAAGTACGACTTAGTACATCCTTGTTTCAATGACCACACCTCTCATCAACTATTCTCTGGTCTCAGCTAGCCGCCAAATACACGCCCACGCCGATATTTATATCCGACGGAGGAAACAAAGCGTGGCGCACAAATCTGGGAGGCAGTTCTTTGAGACAGACGTGAGAGGGATTGGGACAAGTTTACAAGATGATGCTGAAGATGGATATAATCTCGACGGGCGTGTAATTTTGAATTTTGGCAGAGTTTTACGAATTGAGCTTTGTGCGCGCCAAGACTTCGCTTGCGAGAGTGCAGCGAACACTATAAAAACACGCAAACGATGGAAGGTGTCGTGGTCCGCCTCCTGGTGGTATTCTCCGGTATAGTTTGAGTAGCCTGGGCACCTACTCCACTTGGGAAGGAGACGCCTAAGACCACATTTCGCGCGGAGAAAATACGGTGGATGACGAAGGCATGTCTGGATAACCTGGGGTTTTTGACGTTCCCCTGGGTGGGTATTCACGGATGAGGGTTGACTTGGGGTGAAGAAAAAGCCGCCATAACTTCGCAGTGGTACTTGCAAATGAAATCCGAGGCATGAGTGCTCTACCTGTAAATTGAGTCATTTTTTCTGTACTTTTCTTTGATATTGTGTCATAGCTAGATAGCTGCATACGCAATTAAAATCTGATGCAAAAAAAAAAAAAAAAAGGTGCCTTGAGGCCCATGCAGGTACTACAGGAGGATATCCACCTTAAGTGGGGTAACTTAATTTAACGTTTAGGACCCTCACAGTCAGATTTCATTTGCAGATACCACTCGAGGTTAACCCTTACGGCGTGAAATCCCTTCCGTGCATGTCCACTACAGGTGGAATCGTAATATCCCATCAATATCTGAGTGTGCCTTCATCATCCCATAATTACAATCTCATCACGAGAGAGAGCAGTGCATGGGTTTCACTTGATTCGAACCAGCTTTCTCCTATCTCACATGGGGTAGGTGTTCAAGTTGCCCAGAGTCTGCTTTGGCGAACGACCTGAATGGTGTACCACTGTACCATCCAACCCTTCTTGCAGACACACTATCGTTATGTAGAGAAGCCAGCCCGATCTAGTAAAACAACAATAGTAGGGGACTCACACGTCCCAGTCTCAGATATCCCATACGCCGTGACCCATCAACCCACACCTCTTCCCCTTCGCTGAACAACAAAGCTTCAACGGATAGCTGCATACGCAATTTAAATCTGACGCAAAAAAAATAGAAGGTGTGTGTGGTGGAAGCTACGTAGCAACGCTCTCATCAGAATCTTTCGGGAAGAAAATACAATTCATCGGCTGCTAGGCACCGTGTACGTTGCCATCTCAGCTCAGGTTTCTTCAAATCATCCAAAGTGTATTCAGCTACTGGCTAGTGCACATGGTCAGTGTTAGGTGTACATACAGGATGACCCTTTTCACGTTAGAGACACTCATACTCTGGATTTCATTCGCAAATACCACTAGTAGGTATGTTTGCTTACGGAAACAGTCGACCCTCATACGTAGGTGCCCTCCAAAGGGACGTCTCGAAACCTTACATTATCCGAGCAGGCCGTTATCATTCATGCATATCTATATGGCGAGAAATGCAATTGGGCTTACCGGATTCAAACCAGCGATCTCCTGTCTCAAGTGGAGTATATTTCCAAGTTATCTGGAATCTACTTGGGATGCCGGCCCAGATGATGCACCACTGCAGCACCCAACCACGGCGGTGTTTATCGTGTTGCCTGCACTCCCGTAATCGAAATGGAGATACGCATGACTGTGAGGGGCTAGGACGTTCGGTCAGTACACGGAAGCAATGCCACGATTAAATGTTTATATGTTCTATGCAACTCAGGAGCGGGCAGCTACAGCGCTTTATGACTACTAAAGCTATTCCAGATCCCTTGGCTTTACGTGTGTACAGCTAGTACTTCAGTACTCTACGAAGATTTACCTACTAGCTTACGCCTGCGAAACAAGGATGGGCCCTGTAGTCATACACAGCCCAGCCAGAACCCAGCCGGGCCTAGCCCGTAACAACGACACTCAATTAGAGAAAGTCCTATGCAAAGATACAAATACTACCCCTTCCAAGATTCTATACACCGTTCGCAGCACCTTACCTACCTGTCCTGATACCTCACGCGTCCATTCCAAGCATATGTCTCCAAGATTCATGCGCAGTGATTTGTTCTCTGCAGCTGTTGTAAGTATCGACACAGGCGTATACTTGGAGGGTACTTGAGGCCGGAGACTAGTATGAGGATGTGCTAGGTCATAATTGAAAACTTTATAAGGCTCTGGTCAGAAGTTATCTTCTTGGTAGTTGAATTTTGATCTGGTATGCAGTATCTAATCATTGCGTTGTGAGCCAACTCCTTCCATATGGCGAGATTTGACTGAGCCTGGCTGTGAGAGGAGATTTCACTGATAGGTTCATAGAGAATACTATGAATAGGTGTGATTTGACTTCTTCTATTTGGTATTTGAGGTGCTTTCTTTAGCCTAAGACTATTTGGCTCATTGAGTGTTGGTTTGGATTCAACACGTCCCAAGCGCACTTCTCATACATTAGATGACGAAAATAAGCTTGCATAGCCAAGAGACCTGAAATTGCCTGTTCCTTTGATCTTGCAGACGATAACTGTCTACATTTTCTGATAAGTAGGCTTCTCAGTAGTAATTACAGACGAAATTTACAAAGTCAAAATTTTCCTGGAATATCCAAAAAGGAACTGCAGCTTGAGTCACAGCTGCATAGTTACATTCACGACGAACAGATCAAGAAAATCACCAGTCTGTAAAATTTTTCTGAAATCAGACTTTTAACATTCCATACTTCTATGAGAACTAACAACTTGATCGCCGTTGTCATAGCTCAATAGCTGAATAAAATATGAATTTTAAAAAAAACTTGATCGCCAGGCTCTCAGATCCGATCCTTACTGAAAACCCCGCCACGAGAGGCTAAGTAGAGAAGTATGACTGGAGGCTGGATGACGCAAAAATAATATTTCGAGTTTAGCCTAACGGCTAATACGGCTGCGCATGAATACGCGCAAAGATTCGATTACTATCGATGACTCATATACAATGCTAGATCATAGATCGTTCGTTAGGTCCCGCTCGAAGTTTAGACAGCTCGTGCCACATCTTGTTTCATCGGCCTTGATTTTCATACTACCTAGTCCTTCATCACCAGCAAACCATCGTAGATGATTACAAACATATCTATGTCCCGACTGATGTTTTTCTGTGTCCTTTACGACGCGCTGGGCTAACGTCATTCTATGTAAGTCGGGCATAGATGGTATGTTCAACTTCCGAATGCGCAAGGGAAATACTTATCTGCCATTTCTATATACATTGCCCTGTTTCGTGAATGGGGGAAATGTGATATTCAGTCCGGTATCCAATTTTTTATGAATTCATGCAGATACTCGTTTAACTGGATTAATATCCGAAGCCGGCGAAAAGGCATAGAAGGGCCTCATTAAATAGTTTGGGATCAGGCCGAAAAACGAGGGTAGCTGGTACCACATTGAATCAGCTCGTAAGCCGGGATAAGATAAAGGAAGCTCCGAAAAAAGACCGCTCTGGACTATCGGCACAAATTTTCCATGGCGCCAATGGCGTGGATTGTCGCGCGTGGGAGGCTACTAGATACGCTACTGAGTCCTTTGTTGTCAGCTTACCCAGCCTATTGGAAACCGCCGTAACGATAAGAAGAATTCCCAGCAAGCCGTGAAACCTTCATTTCCAGAACTCAAGGCTCAAGTGGCCTTAGAGGCTAATGGCTTGAGGTATGCAAGACTAATTTGGTACATTGAACCTCTATTTCTTGTGAACCAAACGCGCCATATTATACTGCAAATAGACGTTTGAATGTTGGACTAGCTCGGAAGTCAGCTCAAATGGGTCACGGTGGCTTTGCCCCCCACCATAATTCGCAGACAGACAACCACCAAGTATGTCACGATGTAATGATTGCTAGCCATTTTTTGGAATACTCGAAGGATTAGAAAAATTACCCACGATTTCAAGTTCCAGTTTGTCGAAAAAAGCAAGCATGCGAGACACTTGCAGCTGATGATACATAAACATGGAATATTGGATGGGCACGCGTATGATTCGCATGATCTTTTGCTCAATCCTTCTTTGGCATAGCCCTTCTCCATCTTAACCGATTTTGATACATCGAATACTTCAACTTGGATTTAAAATCTGTAAATCCCTTCTTTTGAATGACCCAATGAATGCAAGTAAAATTCTACTCAATACAGAACTTGCGCCTTAGCATATCAATAGAGCCCGCTAATAAATTGATGTGTATATACACTAAAATTTGTCTCACACAGTCGTCAGCATTTTGACTATTAAAACATCTAAAAGAAGTTTAAAACTTACCATATTGTAGCCGTGCCTGCAACTTCTCATTCCGACCATGTAAAATTTATGATGCCAGGTATCAAATAGACGAGTCCAAGTCAATTGTATGAGAGCAATCTCTGATTCCGATTGATTCCTCTCTCGAAATATTCGACTTCAAACGGTTTCTTTTGTTCAACAGAAGACGAGTCTCATGGTTTTCTTTCGAAAGCAGTAGCCAAATGTAGATGGACGAATCCAAGAAACTATCCTGTAGAAATTTGTAACTTCTTAAAAAGTGAATAAACCGCTCCTTCTTTTTCCGAATGGGTATATAAGCAAAGCACTCATGAACAATCCAACAGTTATTCCTATGGCAATTTGAATCATGCTGTATCCTACATTGAAGACTATGGTGTTGAGATCCTCGGGGGAAGAAACTGAAACCTGGAGAAAAAGTTAGTAAATTGTATCACCTTTATTTCTCGACCACCATCAGAATCTTCAAACTTGAGGCGATTACTAGCAGCTTCATAAAGGAAATACATAGTCGGAAAAGTATGGAAAAAAAAATAATCAAAGGGCAGGGACAAACCAAGAGTGGAAGTGTAAAGTAATGTCGCGACGGATCGGAATCATTGGTATGGAAAGGGTGCAATATGCTAGCGTCATCTGAACCTACAGAACTTGTCCCGTTTATCTGTGATGTAAGATTTCTGTCAGATGTGCCGTTGGTAATCTTTTGGGCACTGCTAAGTCCTGACAGTAATGATCCTGATGCTGCAAGACCTGAGGGGACCTGTACGAATATAGCAGGTAGTAGCGCGGCGGCGGCAACCCCATGCCGCATACGAGAATATAAATTTCCCAAGACTCCCACCGCAAAGGCACCTAGAGCGTTTGAAATTTGAGCCGAAGATGGAAACTTCTGAGCGCTAAAAAAGTTGACGATATATCCAGCAAAACCTATGATAAGCATAGCCGGAGTCTGTTTCCATTTGGCCTGGTTTATTATACAAAGTGAAAGGGTGAACACAGGAACCCATGGCCATTTCTCGTAGATGCTTAGGCCTGGCTTGGCGCAAGTTGTCGCACTCGTCGCGTTAGAGTCGAGAATACCGTAAAATGCGGTTCCGATGGTTATTCCGAAACCAAGAAATAAAGAATATATAATTGCATATACCATGCGAACGGAGCCGGCGACCATTGAGCGTGACTGGAGTTCTAACGATCCACATAGAACCATGTATCCAGGAAGAATCAAAGCAAGTGATGACTGGGCCATAGCCGAGAAGCAGAGGTAATGACCGCCGCGTATAGAGCCAAAGGCTCGAGCAAGGAAGGAAGTCAAGACGGCCGCAGTAATTTCGAAAACATTGCTGTACAAATCAGACCTAGGAGCAACGATGAGTTGAAGAAAGCCTAATATGCATCCGAGTATGAAGCAAAATGGCAAGTCAATGTAACGTCCCTCGAAGGCTATTGAATGGTTAGCTTTTGTGATGAGAAAGTTTTGATAACTTACCAAATGGAGCTACAGATGCACTGGCCAGTCCGTGAACTAAAACTAGCACCCATGGGCTGTGCTTAGGACCAAGGTTGTTAAGTCTATCCAGTCTCTGCGTGGCTTCTTCAACTCCAATCACATCATGAACTACTTCCTTATAGATATCATGAATATCCTTAAGCAGTCCGAGGTTTACACCCTGAACAGTTTTAACTAGCTTAACCTCTGTAGTGTGAGTTGTAGTGTCGTCGAATGATATTATCATACAGCCTGGAATATAGAGGAACTGTCCTTGAATTTCGAGCACTCTAGCACTCATTCGCATGTACTCTTCAAGTCGATGCGTTGGCGCACCAAATAACATGAGTGAGCGGCAAAGTTTGAGAAGATAGTTTTGTCGACTGAGAGTTTCGGCGATATGAACAGTGATTCTTATTTCATCCTCAAGTCTTGGTCGGCATGCAAGCCTACTCTTGGCAGAGTCAATCAGTCCCGAGCTATGCAGCTTTTTTCCCATACCCAGCCGTGGTCTTCTGGAACTCTTCAGCCCAACTTGTGGGCCCGGCAAATTATATGCTTCGGTAGCAGAGGTTAGGGTGTCATCTGACTGATTTCTAAAGTAGCCCCACTTGGTAGCTTTCCTCGGGGTGGCGGCGGCTGAAGCGACGTAGCTAGAGTTTTCCGTGTAATAGTTTTCCGAAGATTGTGCTGGACCATTCGCGGGTGCGTTGAACAATTTCATCATGGAAGAGAGAAAAGCACCGCTATACTGTTGAGTATTTGAGGTAGTTTGCTGCTCAGCTCTTTCATTATCAGGCGTTATTTTCCCAGATGAATTTCCAAGTGTCACACTCGAAGACTCAGTCCAGCGACCTACTTTGGGTGGCCTCGAGTAAATATCCCTAAATTTTCCTGGAACTGAGTGTGATCTTTTACTCTGAGCCATCCGCCTTTCATCTTCGCTTTCTGCTCCATAGAAGTAGCGATGAGAATCTAGGTCGGACCACGATGCATCTTCAGCCTTTGGAGGGGGATAGTGTAGAGGGTATAACTCGTCTTCCTCGTCCTCAAAGCTGGATTTTCGTGACATTGGCGCCGAATGACGTGTCTTATTCTTAGAAGCCAGAGAATGCGGTGCTTTTTCGGCGTTGTCTATGGTATTATCTTCATCGACATCCTCGTTAAACGCCTGCATTTTATTTCGATGACTTTTTCTTGGTCGAGTTGGCATTTGTGATCTTAATTCGGGGTTCGTCATCGGATCATCAAAAGGATTTTGGCTTTCTCCCCTTGCTGTGTTGGTTGTGTTTTTGGAGGGAACATGACTACATGCATATCCTTGGTTAGGCGTATGCTGAGACACCTGGCTCGTCTGACTCGACGAGCGTGACAAATGGTGCGTCTGGAACCTGGTTTTTTTTGCCGGAGTTGTGACAGCTTCTTGGGACGGGTCAAATCGAGATTTTTTTGGTTTCTGTTGTAGCTCTTTGCCCTCTTCTTCGCTGACATATCTACTGGCTGGCGCTTCGCACATTTCTTGTAACTTGTCAGGATAGCAGGGTTGCTGTCGCGCCCCTTCGCTGCCGGTGAAATACTCGCTGGACATGGTGTGTGAGTAGCCACAAAGCTGAGGTCCATGTGTTGGAATCTGAATCTGATACTGATCTATCCACGCGTTGCAATGGTGGTGCAAAAGGGATAGCTCCGTCTACCCAGACTTTGGGATAAGCGATTATACTTTCAGAGCGCTTTCTGATGAAGTATATAATGGATTGTAACTGTTGCGAAGATTGAATCACTGGCGATAGAAGAGTTGGTAGAAGGGAAACAAGACGTGGTGACGGTACGGCGGGCTGGAGCCAAAAGTTTGGGAAAATGAAGTGATAAAATAAAGAGCTGATCGGGGAATAAAGTTAATGAGGATGAATGCCGGGATGGGTTGTGAAGAAAATATGTATGAAATGTGGCAATTAGCAACTAGCAATGTTCTGTAAGGAAATCTCGCTGTCAGTGTGGTAGATGGCCGAGGATATTCGCTGGTCAAGGAAATGCAATTCCAAAATTAATGATAGCTTGAGGGCCTTGTAAGAGGTATCGTGACTTCCTCATCAGGGACTGGATTAGCCTAATGTCCTCATAAATCCAAGGTTAGAACAATCGCGTTACCAGAAGATAGGCTTAAGCGCTCATGGCGATGATCAGGCGATCCGGGAGCTTCCGACCTGGCACAAATCAGCCGCGATCGTGGATGCTTAGAAATTCCCCACTTGAACGTCTGTGTTGTAAGCTGAGGGTGAGCAGAGACAGAGGCTAACCGGCGTTGGTAAAGCGATAGAGGAGCTGCGAGACTCTAGCAGCCGTAAAATGTTTGCGGGAACTGGATGGGGAAGCAGGACGAGCTACAAGGGACGCGGTCCACCGTCATAGGCAACCGCGCACTCGACACGAAAATGACTATTTGGTGTGTATGTGAGGGCGACGGGCCGCTATGATTGCCTATACGTCGTTCGCTTGCATTAGGAGGGAGAGACCCTCATTCCCCTTTGCCCCCTTCACCCGCATCAAATTCCCAGGAAGGCCGATGTCCGCGCACATCCCAGTTTCCTTGACCGGTACAGCTAAGGTCAAATCGGTTAAGCGAACTCATGGATCGATGGTTTCTTGGTAATTGGCACAGCGGACTGGTAAATGATCAGCGTGCTTGCTTCACTCGTCTGATCGTCTGCTTAATCGGCGGCTGAGCCCTCCGAGGGGCCTTTACATGGGGTAGCTAGCCAAATAAAGGATAAGCCGCTTGGAGGGGAAAACGTCTGTGACCTTCTGTCATCAACGGCCATGGCACCTAGCTCAGGAGTCGATAAACCGTCCATACACCGCGACGATTCAGGGTACGCCCGAAAGCTGGGCTGCGGCGGGTTGAGGAGTTGAGGGAGACTGTGACGCTTCTCTCGCCGACCAAATAGCCAAGACTTGGGGCTGTGGTGGTTATTATTAGCATCACTACTCCCCCGTTACTCGCCAGCCCTGTTATCCTTGTTCGCTATGTCACGTGATATATCAATGCCCATGTGGACGGGCGGGACGACGACGAAGCTGTGTTCATGCACCAGGACTGAGGATTGTTGGCATGAAGAATCTCCACATTGTTTCAGCCAGATATCGATGTTTTGGATACACCATTGTAGCAGTGCCAGTGAAAAAATATGGGGCCAGTACCTGCAGCAACTCTGGCATTATCACCTCTCATGTTGCTAGGTCTAATGGGTACAGTTTCCAGAAATTTCAAGATGCATACTGAATCGCAGCGCTCGATAGAAAAACAGCCCTATCCAACGAAAGGGCCTGAAGTGTGCAACAAAAATGATCTTTGTCCCTCGGTCTGCAAGCTTCGGGTTAGGCCTCATATGTCTGCATGTTATCAACCCAAGCATTCCCTGCCGGGCCGTCAATGGTTTCACTCGTAGCTGTCCTTGACTTCCGGCGCCCTCGCTCACTGCGTGCTATGAAGAATCTCATGACTGGAATCTCTGTTAAGCGGCCACGTAGACCCTTGAGACCAAGTCGCGGGTCACGATTCAATTCTAAATTAGTGGAAGATACCCTGACTGGTACTTTCACCGTGAGCCCAGACAAGTGACAGCACTGAAATTTGCTAAACATCGCCGCTAGATCTCCTTTAATCGCGTCAGGGGACTCAGCTACGTCGCTCCAGTTCCGACCGTCTCTTCTGCTTAACGTCTTTTACATCACCGATGTAGCTATGGGTGTGAAGGAGCATCGCGCGGTTTCAATTGATCGATCTATTAGCTTGTATCAGAATAACGAACTGCATAAAAGCCTGGTCTCAATCCTGAGCTGATGACCAGTGACGACCCTCTCCAGCGGCACTCTTTTGGCATTACTCTATCATGTCCTCGGCATTCGATGAGAATGTTAACCCTTTACCCCCGGAATATAATCTGTTCTTAATATCACTTGTTTCGTGAACTCTATTGTAACAAATTGATTAATAGTGCTGTAGAGATATAGGGACTAGTTATTGCAGCACATCAACTGGAGCATGGCTGTAGATAGCATCGGACAACTCTCTGTGATTAACCTCGGTCTACGACAAACCACGTTCAGCGCATACAAAGTAGAGGGGGACAAACCTTCCTGTTTAATTCATGTCTGTGATTCTCCATGTGTCTGGATTTCCGTTGATCGGTTATGATTGTTCGCAGAAATTGCATCTTATCTACTCAAACCTGTTATCACTGAGAGGTGAGTTGTTTCTCTGTCGACAGCATCCTTTCGGGATTCTCATGCCACGATAAAGATTCAGAGGCTGTCGTGGTCGTATATGCGCACAATGCCCACAAGCCTGACAACATATTGTTTGCCCGCGCGTGCTATCGTAGCTTTCCTATTTTGAAGACAAACTCCACAGTCTACAAATGCAGGAGACAGAGCATGCGTACACCCACTATGCTGCCACTAGAGACGGAAAAGAACCTAGAAAAAAGCAATTAGGCTTGGGCATCGGTGCTCTTCCGTTGCAGGACATTCCGGTAGCGGCAATTTCAGGACGATGTCGAGCGCGACGCCTCCCTTAGGCTAGCCTCAAAGCTGATTCTAAATCGACGCATGGGTTGAAGCGCCTGCGAATCGATTGTGTTTTCTTTACCATGGCGGTGAAAGCTGACGACTCGCGATGGTTAGCTAGAGACTCTGTTCAATTAAATCAACAGCTCACAGCCTAACTCACTCTACATTATCATTGGTAGATCGGCTACATAAAATGACGGGACCAGCGACATCCCGTACTATCATGTATGAATGTGGGTCAACGGAAATGGATGGACGAGCGAGCCGAGGCTTCTCCGCCCCAGCTCGGCCGGGAGTTGGTGTTAGTGGCCGTGCTAGGTTGCAAGGAAAGGCTGAAGCTCATCCCTTGAGCTGTCCATGCGCGAGTCACTTTAATGGGGTATAAGGTTCGACGTCTTCTTGTTGCATGAAACTGTTGGCGTGGGACGGGCGGGGATCGCGGCAGCTGTGGGCGCCTGCTTGTGACGAGTATTCGAGAATACACGAAAGCGGAGGACAAATAAGCATTAGACCTGACACGGAACAACTGTGCATACCAGCAGTGCCCTGCCATGAGCCTCGCCCAACACGCTTGAACCTGTCAGAGAGAGGCACGGGAAGCCGAGATTCGATGCGCGACGTTCAATGATTTGTCTACTGGAGAGGAATTAAAGCAGCCATCACTCGGTACTCCCCGAAATTTCAGATGCCGTTCGCGCGGATTACACATGAGTGACTGAGGCACCAAGACTAGAGATGACGCCCAAAATCAATGTCCAGCTGGCACAACGTCAAATAAAAAATAAAAACAATCAGTCATGGTGCAAGCGAATGTCTAGGAGTAGTATTTCACTTACTCTTATAAACTAAGCTAGTGAGGCCATATGATCTTCTCAGCAGTACAGAGATACCATCCGTAACGATGGTACTCTCTAGTTGCCCGTCTTCGCGCTGGAACTCGTCATCAAATGGGTACTTGGCACGCCCAAAGGCGCCCTCGCCTTTGGAAAATGGTTCTAGCTGGCGAAGTTCTACAACGAGATGCAAAGAGCCCAGTAGATATTTCCAATGAAAAGTTTACCATCTGGTGTGGGATTAATGGTAGATGGAAGGATTTATTCTCCTTTTCTCCGTGTGCGGGCGAAGTTGAAACAACTTGGAAAAGAAAAGAGAAAAGTTCCAGATGTTGGGAAATTTGCTACATGTAAATTGGAGAGCAGCTGTTTTTTGTTTGTATATTAACGCGCTAGGCAGTTGGCGCCCTCCGCACTCCGGTGGGAGCCTGAGTACGAGTGGGGCCGGGCTGGGTCCGGTTAACTACCGTTGAGTACATCTGCCTCGTCCCACCTGTGCGACCGGACCACCTCGGAATTCACCCATTAGTTGAATCGTGTCAAGCCCAACCGTCCTGAGACCCCTCTTTTGACGCGCCGAAGCGCAAATTCCTCCTCAGCCTCGGCCACCACGCGCCCGAGCCCTTGACACCTTCGCCATCTGTAACTCTACTCTTCAATTCAGTCCCAGTTTCGGCTCATCTCATCTGGCGGACAGCTGCTCGGATTCTTTTGTAATTTCTAGGTGCTGTAGAGACCGGCACGACGTTAAATTGTATCAAAATCAAATGATACTCTCTGGTCAACATTTACAGCCTAACACCTTGTCTCACTTATCTTTCTCGAAAATGAATAAAATATATCTGGATTCAAGTCCCTATTGCACCCACAACTATGATGAACTCCTGTCCGCGGTTTCTCCAAGGAACCTGTAAAATATTCCTTCAGAGCCAAGTTCAGTCATGTGGCAATACCGAAAAATTTGGCCCAAGAATCACCAACTTAAGACTCCCAAAAGTGTGAACTCTTCGTTCTAGCCAAAGCTTAGTCGGGCCTTCAAGCAAGACATGGTACATGGCGTTTTTCAATGATCGCGCTTCATGACTCACCCTGGCTCCAAATGCACGCCCACGACAATACGAATACCCACAGCAGAACACAAGTCGTGGTGTACAAACCTGCCGATACATGTCTTTAGAAAAGATGAAATATATCCAGATATACGAAAGAGACTAGGTTGAGAACAGTTACAGTCTAGCAAGGTGTGGAATTTTTATTTTTGGAGAGTCTAGGCCTCAATGGCTAGAGTGCAAGCGACACCATGAACACGGTTATGGCTGAGTAACGCAGTAGCACATTGTCTAGGCAAGACTCTCAAATAGCCTCTGGATGGCTTGGAGACTCGTCCACCTCGAGATGGGAGATGACTAGTTTGATGTGGCAAGATACGACCATATTTTATGCATCCATTTGATGGTATGAGATGGTTCCGGAATGTCAGTATCGTCAATAGGTCTCCCTCTGGATAATTACACGATTAATGGGAGGTGAAAGGCCTGGCGGGAAGCGTTTGATGGAGCAGAAATAGTCTCGAATCAGCTACTAGAATTCATTTTATACATGTCGAATTTTGTCGGTGGAGCCCGGTGGAGGCGTGCAAAAAATATACTGATCGAGGTGCTCTCACACCGACTCTGTCTATCCCGATTCAGGGTGCGACATGCGACACACGAGGGCCGATGAAAAGGGTTAAATGCATACGCATAAGCTTCACCGGAATACATCCGCTGCCTTTTCCTATCATATCTCCACTGTTTTCTATATCTGTTCGAATCAACTCGGAATAATGGGCTAGCGAGCTGATAGTATGAGGCCAAGGCCCAATATAGTCTCGGTCAGCACAGTTTCACCTTTGAGTATGCAGACGATGGACTTGGCTCATCATTATCGGTTGATCTTCTTAGGCCCCGGCAGAAGTCTGTGGCCGGCAACGGGTTGGTAGTGATTCGTCACATATTTATTTGTTTTTTATGGAACTTTAGCTAATAATCATATTCCCTAGTCCTGAAAAGGAAGCGAAGCCGGAGCCATTTGTTTTTGGAGGCCTGAGGCAAACCACTTCCTAAATTACAGGATGGGAGCCTAATAATAGTGCGGCGACAGGTAAGACTTGAATCATTAGGTAGCTGCCGGCGGTACCAGGACATGATCAATACAAACTCTAGCCTTTTTTGAGGAGTAGCGAGGCCACACACGTGACTCTTGGAGGTGGGCTGCCGGGCAGTGAAGGCTTGGCAAGATGGACCCGGCCTCTGATTTACTGACTCTACACAGCCAAGGGCGGTAGCAGTCGTTATACCGCGACGGGCTGAGGTTTGAATTTACCCGGCCCGAAGGCGCATAAGCCGAATAAGTCGGAGTCACCCTCGGTGCGACGTCGGTTTCAGGGCAATACTGAGCGTGCTACGCCTCCCCTTCCTGACGCAAGACAATGGGTCGATGAGTCTCGTCGAGCGCTACTCATGCCGAGGATGAGTGGCAGGGTAGGCCCAAGGGCATCGATGCTTGGGATGTTTGGAGACTTCTCCTGCCGGCCCCCCTCCCCCCGCTTACGCACTTTCCCGTAGCCAACCGTGAGTGGCACATAGAGTGGTTCGAGCCGTCGTGCAGCTATCCCACACAAGTGGAAATATCCACTAGCTGCACACCTGCAAGCAAGCTTTTCGTGGAACCTCTAAACCAGATTAGCGCGCTCCGAGCGAAAGCTCCATGTCTAAATTTATCACATTATCTCTACGTGGTTGCCTGGTAAGCCTGTGGACCGTGCTGGACGCCGAGTGGGTGTCATTGGCCACACCCATCTCATCCTTCCAGCTTGAACTACGTGAAATCGCGGTCGATTTCTAAATTAGGACGATAACCATTTTGGCCAAGTGACTAAGTTTTCAAGCCCAGGGGCCATCGAGATTTGTGAAGAGGGTATACTGCACATAATAGCGTCCATGAAAGATCTTGTCGACTGATGGATATCGCCCATGACCGCCCCTTCTTTCCGCACTTCCCCTCCGCATCTCTCTGCTTTGCGCGTTGAAGACCGACCATGGAGCTTAAGAGTTCCCCACACTGCGATATAAGTCTCTCAGCTCCATGCCCTCCATTTCGCCCTCCATGATCTCGCCCACCACGAGTGCTGGCCGGCCGGCAACTATAGAGAAGCTCGGCACGACCATGTTGGTCGGGATTACGGAACCCTCTAGCACCCGCACGTAGTCCTTGAGAATGGCAAATTTACCGATTATGCAGTGGGCGCCAATGTTAACATGGCTACCAATGAGAGCCGCCTCAACCACTGATCCCGGGCCGACGTAGACATGGTCCGCGATTCGCTGGGTATAGTGAGAGAACTGCCTGTGGTAAGGTTCGTCAGCGCTCATGGCCTCGGACAACGCCTCACTTGCCCCTTATACAGTTTTCCCGGTGGCCTCAATTCGCAGGCGCGCGCGAAGAAGCAGTAACGGCCGATGGAGACGGCGACCTGATTGGCGCTACCCTTTTCTGCGCTTCCGCTCGACGTGGCATAGGTGCGCACTAGATCGCCGCGAATGATGACTTCCGCTTGAATCACCGTCTTACCGCCCAGAATGATATTCGTCGTTCCGCTGATTTGTGAGCGTCGTGAGACCTTGTTGCCAGTGTCCTAGACGTGCACAGGTTAGTCGGGGCCTTATCTCTTTGACTTCTAGATATCTGTTGCGCTACTGGATGGGGTCGCAGGACAAAAATTAGCCAAGTGGTTGCTTACAGTCTCGACATACTCGCCTTTGACGGCTCTCTTCGACATCTTGAACAGTTGCGGTTGCTTGTCGCCCAGGTCGTTGTTGGGTGCGATTCCTGGGTCGGGTTGGGCCTCCAGCCTGGCGCACAGACCCGCGCGACTTAGGCGCGTTAGTGACCGCGGCACCTAGAGATTCGAGGCCGAGCTCTACACGCAACCGCCTCATGGCAGCAAAATGAATCCCAGAACTCCGTCAATCCTCGACCTCAAGGCCCTCTTTCTGCGCCAACAAATAAGTCTTCTATCGAAAAGTCTCGAACCTTCGAGTAGCTTTACCGATTCAACTTCGTCTTACACGTCTTCCGTGGACGACGAAACCATCAACCATGTCATGCAAAAACTGAACCACTTGCTTAGGCGGCACAATCGCCTAGCCTACGGTCTTCGTGCACAACGCCATGTCGCCGAACAGATCGATCGACTTCACTGGAACGCTGTAGTGGGCGACGAGACGGTCAAGAGAACTGAGGTGTGGGCAGAGCGCGGCTGCGACTACTGTGCCGACGAGATCATCGAACAGCTACCCGATAAATGGAGTAGCGAGCCGCTCGAAACTTCAAACACCTACGAGCATCTACGACTTCGCTTGGTAGAGTTGAGTGTACAGAGAAAATCCATGAGGGAGAAGCTGGCCAAGGCTCAGGCCCTGAAATGTTTAGTGGATGTTTTTGGCAGGGATATGGTGCAGGGAAATCTGGTCACAAGAGATGGGGAACTGGAGACAGAGCTGGAGAGGATGCGTAGGCTGATGATACGCGTCGAGAGGGGAGTCCGACGGGTAAAGGGGAAAGCGCGCGGCGAAGGGGAAGAAGAGGCGGATCAAGACGAAGTATTGGACCTCGAGGGCGACGAGGAGGATAAAGTATCAAAGCTACTGCTATGATCATCGACGCAGATAACGCTGCAAAACTTTGCATCACATAAGTCGTGTTGATGGTGATGGTCTATGCGATGTTGCTTCTCATTCCGGCTTCATCGAATTCTCTCCGTGTTATTGCTCCTCTACAGTTTCACGGGCAAAGCTTACATCAGTGCCATTAACGGATTGAAAGGTCAGACGAAACACTCTTCCAAAGCAAGCTTACGGGTGGTTCACTCGAGGGCCGAACGAGGCAATACGATTGCAATCAGGCCATTCCTGATCGTGGGAACTTTACATTTGTCAAGATGGCGGAGTAGACAGGCGCAGATTGGAGTGCTCGGCGATTTTTCGGGAAAGCTATATTCAAAGGCGTGGGCAAGGCGAGGGGCAGGAGGCATGTATTTGTCTAGTGGTCAGCAATTTTGTTTGGGCTGTCAAGGTCGTCGTACCTTGCACCCAGTTAGGCACAGGCAGTATGGAGACCATTCCTCCGCCGGCTCTCTGATAGAAAGGCATATCTACTAGTAGTCAGCTCACGTACTAGCTGCTATTCGCTGTAAAACTTTGATTCTCTCCTCGCGCCCCCCCCCCCTACGCACCCACCACTGGGAAAATTCGACAACTCTCACTCCCCTGACATGCCCGATCGTATCCCTCCACCTGAGACTTTTTTTTTTTTTTTAAATCATTTATTGTGTTTTCAGCTATCTAGCTATGACACATGACCGGTACTATGTATACATGTAGGATGACTCTTTTGACGTTAGAGACACTCATACTCTGGATTTCATTCGCAAATACCACTATGAGGTATGTTCGCTTACACAAACAGTCGACCCTCCTCCGTAAGTACCCACCAAAGGGAATTTAAAAACCTTTGATTATCCAAGCATGCCTTCATCATCCATGCATACCAGCGCCGCGAGAAATGTAGTTAGGTTTTGCCGGATTCGAACCAGCGGTCTCCTGTCTCGGGTGGGATATGTGTCCTTGCTATCCAGACCTTACTTGAGAAATCGGCCAAGATGATGTACCACCGCACCATCCAACCACGGCGGTGTTTATAGTGTCGCCCGCACTCCACCTGAGACTCGCGCGCATGGCATTCGGGGTGTGGTGTATCTCAGCTAGCGAGCTACTTATTTAAATGGCCAGGGTCACCTTATCACCTAGAGTTTACGTGAGGTCCCTCTGGACTGCAAATCACGGAGCTGGATGCGTCCATGAGACACCAAGCATCTGGGTAGCGCAAGGGATCCGATATTGAGTAATTTCGGCAAGTAGTAATTGTGAGCTCGACGATTGAGGCTGGCCGATGGTCTAGCTGGTAGGACATATTACCACCTGCTCGAGCGTAGATTGCCCTTACACCGCAAGGGCTCGTGGTAGACCTATTGGCCACTTCACTCTGGCTATAACTTGACCTCGAGTATGAGCCATCCCGACATGGGTGGTTGAGGGAGGCTATCTTGCCACCAAAGCATTTGCAACTTCATTTGACTTGCTGTCGGATAATGGGCCACGGACGAAGCCTACCAGTTGGATACTTCTCACCACGGGAGCATTGCGACGGCAGAATGAGCATGCAACCATATTTAGGGCCATGCCAACGTCTGCTCCATCTCAAGGACATGGAACGTCGCGCAGGACCCATGTCGTCATGAACAACTCTTCTTTAACCCTTTTACCGTGAATTCAGCTGTACGGCCGTGACAAATCTTCACTGCCGTGTATACACGTCGGATGACTCGTGCGCCGGCTTCCACTCGCAAACACCACTCTGAGCTTTCTTTTCCCGCACAAATGGCCTCGACCCTCGTCCATGGGCAGCCGCGCAAGAGGAGTTTCAACGCTATCCATCGTCCAGGCCGGCCAGTGTCGTCCTGAGCACGATCATCGCGAGAGATGCCGTCGTGTCTTGGTTGATTCGAGGCAGCCGTCTCCTGTCTCAGGTGGAATCGGTGTGCACCCTTTGCAGAGGCTGGCGGGCTATGTTACGGCTCGAGTTGAAATCGTTTTGCCATGTCTTATTGGATTGCGCTATCGGCGGCCTAAGTTGCCCCCCCCTCCCAGACGTCGATGGATGTGAGTGAGTAGTGTCATCTGAAACCAAAAACACCAGCTGTATTTGCCTGCGGTCCGTAGATACCTGTGCAAGTGGCTTGTCTCTTGCTGTATCTCGTACATGGCTCCATGCCACAGCAAGCTTTATCAAAATCGAATACTTTGAATTTGTCCATCCTCAACGAGAGTGATGAAAATATTTGGAGGTGTCAGGCAATGTATGTGCAAGGTTGGCCAAGTTACTGGAAACAATACAATATGGTAATATTATTAGTTTATTTTATTGTCCTGTGAGAGTCTATGACTATATAGGACATGCGGGTCATCTCTGCCTACAGGCTAAGGATGCTTATCTAGTAATACATCCCCTCCTATGCCTCCCATCTAGCTCCTCGCAAAAGTCTTCAGTTGATCATAGGCTCGGGAGCCCTTTGCCCTTTATGATTTCCCTCTCCCGCGACACTGTGGTGGTTATTTGCGCGTGTATGGCAGCCGGGCAGAATGGCAAAAATCTCTCGGCACCGGGATCTTCTAATATTGACATCAGGAATGAGTCCGAAGATATATTGACCCTTTTGAGGCGATCAAAGAGGCCGGCCAGCTGGGCGCTGCAGACTTGTGGCTACCTAAGGAAATTTACTTTCTACTTTTCTTGTCTCCTTCCAACTCCTTCCCGAAGCTCGTGCTGAAATTTCAAAAAATTCTTTTTTTTGCATCAGATTTTAATTGCGTATACAGTTATCTAGCTATGACAAAATATCAGAGAAAATGTAGAGAAAAGATGACTCAATGTACAAGAAGAGCACTCATGCCTCGGATTTCATTTGCAAGTATCACTGCGAGCTTGTGTCGGCTCTTTCTTCACCCCAAGACGACTCTCATCCATGAAAACCCACTCATAGGAACCTCTCGACTTTTGTGAATGTTGTGTGGTAGCTTGGCCCAACTTGTTTGGTACTGTCCGGAGCGCTGGGGAGTGTCGTTGACTCATCGATAATTGATGTCTTGACGAATCTGCCGACGCCTTGGTAGGGGCTCCCACAACCATTCGCAAGTCGGTTATGCCGCGAAAATACCAGACCTATCAATTCCGCGAGGGATCTCATTCCGTTTTCATCCCAGGCCTCAGCTTCTGCCTTTCCTCAAGATGTAAAATACCGTTGGAGTAATAGTTCTCCATAGGAGAGCGAGGTCTGAACACCTGTGCGCGGTGTCCTCTATGAAACTGGGAGTGAAATATCCTCCCAGAGCCAAGTTCAGTCAAATTTCGCAACACCAAAGGAGTTGCCCCACAAGAAAATGGTTCAAAATACTCCAACAAGTCCTATTTTCACTACCAAAAAGATCCATTCCTAGCGAGGCCTCAACTAATCTGCAAGTACGACCTAGTACATCTTCATTTCAATTATCACACCTCTCATCGACTCTTCTCTAGTCTCAGCTGACCACTAAATACTCGCCCACGACAGTACGAATAACGGCAGGAAGACAAAAATCGTGGTGCACAAGTTTAGGAGACAGACCTTTGAGATGGACGTTAGAGGCATCAGGACAAGTTTGCGAGATGGCACAGAAGATGGATAAAATCTCGACGGGCGTGTAATTTGGAATTTTGGCAAGGAGTTTCACGAATTCAGTGCTTAGGCTGCAAAAGTGCAGCTGACACTATAAACATAAGCCAACAATGTGGTGTTCTCTGGTATAGTTTGAGTAGCCTGGGCACCTACTCCACCTCGGAAGGAGACACCTCAGATCACATTTCGCGCGGAGGAAAGTTAATGGATGATGAAAGAATGTCTGGATAGCTCAGAGGGTTTGAGACGTTCCCCTGGGTTGGTACTCACAGATGAGAGTCGACTTGGGGTGAAGAAAGAGCCGCCATAAGCTCGCAGTGATACTTGCAAATGAAATCCGAGGCATGGGTGCTCTTCTTGTATATCGAATTATAGCCAGTTAACTGCCTATGCAATTCAAATCTGATACGAATAAAGTATTCCAATGTCAAAACACCACGAAAATATCAGTCCCATTCCGTCCACGAGATATTTATTCCTCTCAAGTCGTAGAGCAGCTCTAGAGCAATAGTCTCCCATGATCCAGGATCCGAGTTTTTTCCTATGACTTATTTTCTACTTACAAGTTTGTACGGTGCCGTTATTTAGCAGTGGCAGACGACTGATGATTGATAAGGTAAGCTTCTGTTTACAATCGTAACAGCTCCTTGATCTATGGTTGGGCCGAGGTGGTGTGTAGTAAGATTGGGTAGTGGGAATCGCGTGAAGAGGATGGGTCTGACATTGACGAAAGGTCGTCGATTATGGATACGTTTGTATATGCTTTCGACTTTTATCCGCATGCAGTACTGCTTGACTTTTTTTAAAGATCAAGTGCATGCCAAGCAACTACACTGGTTCAGCAGGAAGGTCAAGGTATCGTCAGGGCCGGCTCCATGTAATCGTTCGGTCGATAGCAACTTGATAGGCCCCTCTGAAATGCCAAAATTGAATCTATTCACTACTTGTCATCTGGATGATAATTGTTAGTAAAGCCGTGATTATTTGGTAGTATAAATTGGCCTGCGAATTGGAGTCATCATTCACTGCTTATTTATCATAGGGCGACTAAAGCTTGTTACCTGTGAGCAGTGTCCCTCGAAAACCTTCATTTAATTGTAGAGTCTACAGAGCTGAGATTGAGTGAGACCCTTCCAACTTTGCCCCGAGTCATCTGCCTCTCCTTAAAGGATACGCTTCCGATGACACGAGATGATCCAGACGACAGTAATAACGCCAAAAGCGAGGAAATGTAGTGCAGTACCAAGCGCTACAACGGTAGTCAGAGAGCCCTCGTCATTTCACAACATTTGCTACCCAGCGGTTGGCAATCTGTAGCCCACGATGGCAAAAAGAATAGGGCGGAAGCTTCGAAGTTCGAGAGACGCTGTCGGGCATACTGAGGTCTGCAGCGCCTGGCCGGCCTCTTTGTAATAGGAGAGCCCTGCACTCAATGGTTTTTGAGACTTTTTCCCGCACCCACACATCCGCAAATGACCATCATTCTAATGATTGAAGAGGGGAGATAATAACGGGATAAAGGCTTCTCTACGTGCGTACTCAACTGCAGAACTGTCGGTTCATGACCGGTGCTAAATTCTCTGCTAGCACCAAGTTTGGGTAAAATGGTAAGTGATCAAAAACTTGTGTCTGTATCTATATCTATCATGGATATTTATTTAATTCTAAAGTCTACCGGACTACACTCATGGCTGCAGCCCCATTCCCGGGGGGACACGGTGACTGGCGTAATCTACAATACCACATAATCCAAAGAGGGCCATAAGGCCTGAAATAAACTAATGAGGCTATTGTGAGTGCTGAGAAGAGATAAGAGGCTACCTAAAAAACGTCGCTGACCGATAGAGGCCAGTCTTGGTCGAACAAATGGGCAGAAAGGTAGATGATTTGAAGACTTGAGACCACCACGGGACGAAGTTTGGAGGGCATTTTCATGCAGGAATTTACTGAAGTAGGCACGGAAGTGGTCGAGCTCTCTATCATGAATATTTACTTATTTTAAAGGTCTGACGGGTCTCAACTACGGCTAGGGCCTCATCCCTTGGGGGACATGGTGACAACCGCTATCCCGGATATTTTTTTTTTTTTTTTTTATTTACTTTTGGTCCTAAGCTAACGCTATCTTTTCCACATTGGGTCAAGGACCGGCGGATCCGGCAGGGTTCCCTGTAACTTTTCCTACAGCCTAACTCGTTCCAACCTCGTGAATCGCTACCAAAAGTGCAGCTGATTGAACAAGAACGAAAAATCACGAAAATCAAAAACAACTCCGAATCCCAGAAGATTCCTCCATAATGGACCCCAGCAATGCGCTCCTCCCACATTCCCTCGTCCGTCACACCTTCCAAATGACAAATTTGCCCATTCTCCGCTGAGAGCAAAAGATGGGTTAGCAGGCACCTTTGATCCAGCCGGTATCCTGCTATTGGTTAGTAGATGCCCCAAAAGGGGACATCGTCGAGGTTGCTGTGTCCTCAAACTTCTTCTTCAGATCCCAGAGCTCCGAAACCTGTTGCCTCGGCCATCGAGACATCCTTCGCCGCGGCGATGATCGCCTCTTCGGCCTTTTTTGCTGCAGCTCGCGCTCGAGCCACCTTCGCGAACTCCCCTTGCTGGATCTGGCGGATCCGCGCGAGCTGCTCTTTTGGCACCGGTCCGGACTTGCTGGGTCTGGCTAAGCAGGCCCGGGAATCCGATCGGTGAGGACCCCCACAGTTACGACACTTGGTGAGGGCCTTGCACTCGGCTTCCGAGTGCATGTTAGATCCGCAGTTCCAGCAGGCTGGAGCGCGGGAGCAACCACGGGTGGCGTGGAAGCCCAAACAGCGTTTGCACTGTTCAATTTGAGGTCGTGGCTTGTGGATAGTAGCCATACCAGCCTCGTCGAGAATACGGAAGCCCGGGCGAGGGGCGTCGTTCCGGTCGAAAAGGGCTTTCCAATTTCTGTACGGCGCTCCAGGACGGCATGTCCCGTGCGGTAGCACCTTGTATGGAAACGTTTTTGTTTTTCGGTAGATCTCCAATGAGACCCAATCCGCATTGACCGTATGAGTACAGTCGAGTGTTTTTATGGTCGCCGGAACATTCGCGATCCGAAAGGCGACAAGGTTGGAGGCTTCCTCGATCTTGGCGCCGAGGTCCGAAAACTTTGGTGCTGCATCTAGGAGCTCTTCCCTTTTATTTTCTTTCCCTGTCAGAATCGCAAAGCCGGTTCTAACACGGTGTACAGTGCAGGCGTCACTCAAGAAGCATTTACCTCACTCTGTAGTTGTTGCCGTAGGCCAGCAGGCGAAAGCTGGCGCCACGGGTGCTCCTTTTCTAGGCGAAGGAACAGTCGTTTGTCGACTTTCGCCTTGGGAGCTTCTTTCTTTGAGGCTTTAGCCGCAGGTCGCGGCACAGCCTTTTTAGTTGGGACTGCTTTTTGTTGCAGTCCATTTCTGGCCACCGTGGCCCAGGTGCTTTTGACAGGCAGAACTGGGACGGCGGGAATTTGTATGCTCCTGGCTTCGGGAGCCCTTGGGGAGGGTTTGCCGGGCGAGGAGGGAGGACGGGAGGCGTAGAGGCCTGGCCCGTGGCCATGTATTGCGCAATGGCGGCGCGTAGGTAGACTCGCATTGAGTCTACGAATTGTCTATTTGACCCGTTGGTCAAGGGTAGAAGGGTTGCTTCGACGCCAGAGATGGCGGCGGAGCAGAGGGCCAGATTTGCCGCCGTTTCGGCGGCGCGTCGTCGTTCGGCTTCGACAATAGGTCGAAGTTCCGGAGGGCAGTCTGCTTTCGTGGCAGCTTTGGGCTGCGACGTTAATTTTGACGCTGCTTTGGGTGCAGCGTTCTCCGAAGGAATTGACGAGGTCGGAGGAGGTTTGGACGATTCTCCAATCCCGTGGGGGATGGAGACTCGTTGAGGGATTTCCTCAACAATTTCAACTGACCCGATCATGTCAGTATCGGGCACAGTAACGGTGGGAAGGGCTTTTTCCTTCCCTTTCGAAACGGCCTGACCCATCTCCGCGCATTTCGAAGACTGGGCAAGGCCAGGTAATTTTTCGAGAGCCCTCGGGCGGACTCTCGTGTTGTCCAACTTGGCGTTGGGACGCTTTTTTCGAACTGAAGGCATCGTAAAAAATGCCAGGAGGTCGTTCACAAATCAAGATAGATGCGACGAAGTCGAGAGAGGGGAAAAAGGGAAAAAATGAATTTTCGAATTTTCGAATTTCTCGAATTTTTTTTTTTTTTTTATTTACTTTTGGTCCTAAGCTAACGCTATCTTTTCCACATTGGGTCAAGGACCGGCGGATCCGGCAGGGTTCCCTGTAACTTTTCCTACAGCCTAACTCGTTCCAACCTCGTGAATCGCTACCAAAAGTGCAGCTGATTGAACAGAACGAAAAATCACGAAAATCAAAAACAACTCCGAATCCCAGAAGATTCCTCCATAATGGACCCCAGCAATGCGCTCCTCCCACATTCCCTCGTCCGTCACACCTTCCAAATGACAAATTTGCCCATTCTCCGCTGAGAGCAAAAGATGGGTTAGCAGGCACCTTTGATCCAGCCGGTATCCTGCTATTGGTTAGTAGATGCCCCAAAAGGGGACATCGTCGAGGTTGCTGTGTCCTCAAACTTCTTCTTCAGATCCCAGAGCTCCGAAACCTGTTGCCTCGGCCATCGAGACATCCTTCGCCGCGGCGATGATCGCCTCTTCGGCCTTTTTTGCTGCAGCTCGCGCTCGAGCCACCTTCGCGAACTCCCCTTGCTGGATCTGGCGGATCCGCGCGAGCTGCTCTTTTGGCACCGGTCCGGACTTGCTGGGTCTGGCTAAGCAGGCCCGGGAATCCGATCGGTGAGGACCCCCACAGTTACGACACTTGGTGAGGGCCTTGCACTCGGCTTCCGAGTGCATGTTAGATCCGCAGTTCCAGCAGGCTGGAGCGCGGGAGCAACCACGGGTGGCGTGGAAGCCCAAACAGCGTTTGCACTGTTCAATTTGAGGTCGTGGCTTGTGGATAGTAGCCATACCAGCCTCGTCGAGAATACGGAAGCCCGGGCGAGGGGCGTCGTTCCGGTCGAAAAGGGCTTTCCAATTTCTGTACGGCGCTCCAGGACGGCATGTCCCGTGCGGTAGCACCTTGTATGGAAACGTTTTTGTTTTTCGGTAGATCTCCAATGAGACCCAATCCGCATTGACCGTATGAGTACAGTCGAGTGTTTTTATGGTCGCCGGAACATTCGCGATCCGAAAGGCGACAAGGTTGGAGGCTTCCTCGATCTTGGCGCCGAGTCCGAAAACTTTGGTGCGGCATCTAGGAGCTCTTCCCTTTTTTTTTTTCCCTGTCAGAATCGCAAAGCCGGTTCTAACACGGTGTACAGTGCAGGCGTCACTCAAGAAGCATTTTACCTCACTCTGTAGTTGTTGCCGTAGGCCAGCAGGCGAAAGCTGGCGCCACGGGTGCTCCTTTTCTAGGCGAAGGAACAGTCGTTTGTCGACTTTCGCCTTGGGAGCTTCTTTCTTTGAGGCTTTAGCCGCAGGTCGCGGCACAGCCTTTTTAGTTGGGACTGCTTTTTGTTGCAGTCCATTTCTGGCCACCGTGGCCCAGGTGCTTTTGACAGGCAGAACTGGGACGGCGGGAATTTGTATGCTCCTGGCTTCGGGAGCCCTTGGGGGAGGGTTTGCCGGGCGAGGAGGGAGGACGGGAGGCGTAGAGGCCTGGCCCGTGGCCATGTATTGCGCAATGGCGGCGCGTAGGTAGACTCGCATTGAGTCTACGAATTGTCTATTTGACCCGTTGGTCAAGGGTAGAAGGGTTGCTTCGACGCCAGAGATGGCGGCGGAGCAGAGGGCCAGATTTGCCGCCGTTTCGGCGGCGCGTCGTCGTTCGGCTTCGACAATAGGTCGAAGTTCCGGAGGGCAGTCTGCTTTCGTGGCAGCTTTGGGCTGCGACGTTAATTTTGACGCTGCTTTGGGTGCAGCGTTCTCCGAAGGAATTGACGAGGTCGGAGGAGGTTTGGACGATTCTCCAATCCCGTGGGGGATGGAGACTCGTTGAGGGATTTCCTCAACAATTTCAACTGACCCGATCATGTCAGTATCGGGCACAGTAACGGTGGGAAGGGCTTTTTCCTTCCCTTTCGAAACGGCCTGACCCATCTCCGCGCATTTCGAAGACTGGGCAAGGCCAGGTAATTTTTCGAGAGCCCTCGGGCGGACTCTCGTGTTGTCCAACTTGGCGTTGGGACGCTTTTTTCGAACTGAAGGCATCGTAAAAAAATGCCAGGAGGTCGTTCACAAATCAAGATAGATGCGACGAAGTCGAGAGAGGGGGAAAAAGGGAAAAATGAATTTTCGAATTTTCGAATTTCTCGAATTTTTTTTTTTTTTTTTTTTTTATTTACTTTTGGTCCTAAGCTAACGCTATCTTTTCCACATTGGGTCAAGGACCGGCGGATCCGGCAGGGTTCCCTGTAACTTTTCCTACAGCCTAACTCGTTCCAACCTCGTGAATCGCTACCAAAAGTGCAGCTGATTGAACAGAACGAAAAATCACGAAAATCAAAAACAACTCCGAATCCCAGAAGATTCCTCCATAATGGACCCCAGCAATGCGCTCCTCCCGCATTCCCTCGTCCGTCACACCTTCCAAATGACAAATTTGCCCATTCTCCGCTGAGAGCAAAAGATGGGTTAGCAGGCACCTTTGATCCAGCCGGTATCCTGCTATTGGTTAGTAGATGCCCCAAAAGGGGACATCGTCGAGGTTGCTGTGTCCTCAAACTTCTTCTTCAGATCCCAGAGCTCCGAAACCTGTTGCCTCGGCCATCGAGACATCCTTCGCCGCGGCGATGATCGCCTCTTCGGCCTTTTTTGCTGCAGCTCGCGCTCGAGCCACCTTCGCGAACTCCCCTTGCTGGATCTGGCGGATCCGCGCGAGCTGCTCTTTTGGCACCGGTCCGGACTTGCTGGGTCTGGCTAAGCAGGCCCGGGAATCCGATCGGTGAGGACCCCCACAGTTACGACACTTGGTGAGGGCCTTGCACTCGGCTTCCGAGTGCATGTTAGATCCGCAGTTCCAGCAGGCTGGAGCGCGGGAGCAACCACGGGTGGCGTGGAAGCCCAAACAGCGTTTGCACTGTTCAATTTGAGGTCGTGGCTTGTGGATAGTAGCCATACCAGCCTCGTCGAGAATACGGAAGCCCGGGCGAGGGGCGTCGTTCCGGTCGAAAAGGGCTTTCCAATTTCTGTACGGCGCTCCAGGACGGCATGTCCCGTGCGGTAGCACCTTGTATGGAAACGTTTTTGTTTTTCGGTAGATCTCCAATGAGACCCAATCCGCATTGACCGTATGAGTACAGTCGAGTGTTTTTATGGTCGCCGGAACATTCGCGATCCGAAAGGCGACAAGGTTGGAGGCTTCCTCGAGCTTGGCGCCGAAGTCCGAAAACTTTGGTGCGGCATCTAGGAGCTCTTCCCTTTTCTTTTCATTCCCTGTCAGAATCGCAAAGCCGGTTCTAACACGGTGTATAGAGCAGGCGTCACTCAAGAAGCAATCTAGCTCACTCTGTAGTTGTTGCCATAGGCCAGCAGGCGAAAGCTGGCGCCACGGGTGCTCCTTTTCTAGGCGAAGGAACAGTCGTTTGTCGACTTTCGCCTTGGGAGCTTCTTTCTTTGAGGCTTTAGCCGCAGGTCGCGGCACAGCCTTTTTAGTTGGGACTGCTTTTTGTTGCAGTCCATTTCTGGCCACCGTGGCCCAGGTGCTTTTGACAGGCAGAACTGGGACGGCGGGAATTTGTATGCTCCTGGCTTCGGGAGCCCTTGGGGGAGGGTTTGCCGGGCGAGGAGGGAGGACGGGAGGCGTAGAGGCCTGGCCCGTGGCCATGTATTGCGCAATGGCGGCGCGTAGGTAGACTCGCATTGAGTCTACGAATTGTCTATTTGACCCGTTGGTCAAGGGTAGAAGGGTTGCTTCGACGCCAGAGATGGCGGCGGAGCAGAGGGCCAGATTTGCCGCCGTTTCGGCGGCGCGTCGTCGTTCGGCTTCGACAATAGGTCGAAGTTCCGGAGGGCAGTCTGCTTTCGTGGCAGCTTTGGGCTGCGACGTTAATTTTGACGCTGCTTTGGGTGCAGCGTTCTCCGAAGGAATTGACGAGGTCGGAGGAGGTTTGGACGATTCTCCAATCCCGTGGGGGATGGAGACTCGTTGAGGGATTTCCTCAACAATTTCAACTGACCCGATCATGTCAGTATCGGGCACAGTAACGGTGGGAAGGGCTTTTTCCTTCCCTTTCGAAACGGCCTGACCCATCTCGCGCATTTCGAAGACTGGGCAAGGCCAGGTAATTTTTCGAGAGCCCTCGGGCGGACTCTCGTGTTGTCCAACTTGGCGTTGGGACGCTTTTTTCGAACTGAAGGCATCGTAAAAAATGCCAGGAGGTCGTTCACAAATCAAGATAGATGCGACGAAGTCGAGAGAGGGGGAAAAAGGGAAAAATGAATTTTCGAATTTTCGAATTTTCGAATTTTTTTTTTTTTTTTTTTTTATTTACTTTTGGTCCTAAGCTAACGCTATCTTTTCCACATTGGGTCAAGGACCGGCGGATCCGGCAGGGTTCCCTGTAACTTTTCCTACAGCCTAACTCGTTCCAACCTCGTGAATCGCTACCAAAAGTGCAGCTGATTGAACAGAACGAAAAATCACGAAAATCAAAAACAACTCCGAATCCCAGAAGATTCCTCCATAATGGACCCCAGCAATGCGCTCCTCCCACATTCCCTCGTCCGTCACACCTTCCAAATGACAAATTTGCCCATTCTCCGCTGAGAGCAAAAGATGGGTTAGCAGGCACCTTTGATCCAGCCGGTATCCTGCTATTGGTTAGTAGATGCCCCAAAAGGGGACATCGTCGAGGTTGCTGTGTCCTCAAACTTCTTCTTCAGATCCCAGAGCTCCGAAACCTGTTGCCTCGGCCATCGAGACATCCTTCGCCGCGGCGATGATCGCCTCTTCGGCCTTTTTTGCTGCAGCTCGCGCTCGAGCCACCTTCGCGAACTCCCCTTGCTGGATCTGGCGGATCCGCGCGAGCTGCTCTTTGGCACCGGTCCGGACTTGCTGGGTCTGGCTAAGCAGGCCCGGGAATCCGATCGGTGAGGACCCCCACAGTTACGACACTTGGTGAGGGCCTTGCACTCGGCTTCCGAGTGCATGTTAGATCCGCAGTTCCAGCAGGCTGGAGCGCGGGAGCAACCACGGGTGGCGTGGAAGCCCAACAGCGTTTGCACTGTTCAATTTGAGGTCGTGGCTTGTGGATAGTAGCATACCAGCCTCGTCGAGAATACGGAAGCCCGGGCGAGGGGCGTCGTTCCGGTCGAAAAGGGCTTTCCAATTTCTGTACGGCGCTCCAGGACGGCATGTCCGTGCGGTAGCACCTTGTATGGAAACGTTTTTTTGTTTTCGGTAGATCTCCAATGAGACCCAATCCGCATTGACCGTA